>OZ025255.1:16670207-16746047 GCA_964019135.1 Arenicola marina
GCTACGATGCATGTTTTGTACCTTGTGTTTCGCTGGTTGTCAAATATGGGATTTTTGTCATTGACTGCTTTTGTTGAATGATTGGGATGAATGGACTGAATAGCTCCTTCTTAATCAGAAGAATTGTGCTTTGTACCATTCGCTGGTTTGTATCCAGAGGTATGCATTTTGGTGCATTTGTCTGGTTTGATAGTTTTTGCCAGGATACAGATTAGTTTTCATTGAGTGTCCTGACTGTTATAGTTCAATCGTATTTGGTTCCAAAAACGTTAACCTTTGTATTTCCTTTGCTTTACAGGTGTACTCTCTACAAGGTTGTGTTGGTGAAGCCGTATCTACGGGTATTAGGTATTAATATTGCTCATTGTTCAATTCTGTATGATTGCATGTGATGTAATTAAGTTGCACTGAAACACTTGCTTATATTTAAAAGTCGTGTCGTGCCCAGATCATCATGGCGTATCACAATCAAACTGTGCATGTCAGTCGGTTAGCGACGATTGATGAGGAGTCTTTGAGTGAGCTCAAAGCCCTTTGTGCATCATTTGGTCGAGTCTCGCACATTCTGCCGATTGACGCCAGTTCAGTTTATATAAGGTTCCAGGAGTTACAGGCATTAGATGATGTAGTGAGTGCATTGTCTAAAGTAAACATTTCGGGGCGGAAACTTCGTTCCCGGGCAGCGGAAGAATCTGAGAACCTGAAGATCGCGGGTTTAGTACAGATAACACCGCCTGAGCCGGAGGTAGCGGACGAGTATCCGAGTAAGACCCAGGGTGATTTATCGGACGCTATTTCTGACCCAATCTCTTCAGTTTTGAAAATGCTACAGGCACTGTCCCCCGATGAGCGGTCCGCAGTTATGGCTGCTCTACCAGTAGACCTTTCCGCTGCAGCCCGTGAACCGGAAGTGGTGCATCCCCCTCCATTTACCCCTCTTGATACCAAGTATCGGGGAATACACGCTGTACCACAGCTGCCGCCGCAAGTTTCCCAATCCCCGATGTCCTATCCCATGACAGCATTCAGTGGCATCCGGTTGTCCACCTTCTATGGTGAAGGAACAAAGGGTGATGTCAGCTATGAGCAGTGGCGAGCAGTAGTTGCTGGTATCAGACGAGATCCCACTGTATCCCCGTCAAGCCTACTACAAGCCATCCGTCGTTCTTTGCGTGGGCGAGCCGCTGACGTGATGCTTCACCTAGGTGAGACCGTTAGTGTTGAGTCCGCTATTCGTAAACTTGATAACGTTTTCGGTAGCCTTCTTCCCGCTGAGTCCTTGCTTGAGAAATTTTATACAGCAAGACAGGGTTCCAGCGAGTCAGTCGCAGAGTGGGCCTGTAGACTTGAAGATGTTATCGGCCATCTTAACACAACCTCTTCCCCAACAGTGACCAGTGAGGCAGCACGAGATGTTGCGCACAAAATTCTGGAGTGGGTTGCGGGATGCAGGTTTGAAAAATGCTCTCAGACATAGAATGGACTCAGATCTGGGTTACGATGATCTGCTTGTTGCAGCCCGCAGAGCAGAACTAGAATATAATTCAGAATCAAAACCTCGAATCAGTCAACTCTCGGCAGGAGGACAAACTGAGCAGAAGCTCGATGCATTGATTGACCAGTTAACAAAGGTTCAGGAGCGCCTCACAAGGATAGAAAGTAAGCATCCGAATAACCCTCAGACAGCGACGGGTCAACAAAAAGAAAATAGTACGAACCAGAATCCTAACAAATACAATTACAGATTCAATGGTAAGTGTTACTATTGTGGTAAACTCTGACACAAGAAGGCGAACTGCACTCAGTTAAACTAAAGAAACCCAGAGATGAGGGGCCTTCCCTGGGTAAATTCCTTAAAAGCCCCAATCAAGAATTAGTCGGTAACTTGAATACGAGTCCAATCATTTTCGAAGATCAGCAAATGCTAGCCTTGCTCGACACTGGTTCGCAGGTTAGTACAATTTGTCACAGTCAATGTCTTTCTTTAGGTTTGCCAATACATGGTTTGGACGAACTATTTCAGATGGAGGGTGCAGGTAGCCAGAAGCTTAAATGCCTAGGTTACGTGGAGGGTCTTGTGGAGTTCCCTTCCCCAATATGTCTTTCTGTTGATGCTTTGTTTGTTGTTGTCCCAGACACGAAATTCCATGCGCAAGTACCTCTGTTACTCGGTACTAACCTTCTTTCCCTGTGTGTTACAAAGAATAGTGATGCACAGAATCTGTCCAAAGCATGGAAAACTGTCAGAACGTCACTAACAATGAACTTGACTCCGGTAGGAACAGTACGTTCTACAGCTGCCACAGTGGTTCCTGCAGGACGTAAGATTATAGCACATGGTTTTTCACGCATGACTGCACAGTGTCGGAAAATAAGAGTGATCACTGAGGAATGTCGGACGTCCTCCCTCCCTGGTGGGTTAATGGTTGATCCATGTTACCAGGACATGAACGATATTACGTCCGCGCGGGTGTCTGTGCAAATTCATAACTTTTCTTCTAAAGACGTGACCATTCCGGTCAAAGCGTCATTGTGTGACCTCTATCCAATGACACAGACTAAAACAGCCGGTGTGGTTCACTAATTCATTTATTTAACAAATGTAAACAAAAGATTAAGATTGCGTGGTAGTCTTTCTAGTGTCCATGGTGGAGCACGTTCGACCCCCCCAACGCAGGTGCTGTTCCTCCAGATACGACTGAGCGTGAGTATACAATGCCACCCCAATTAGATCTGTCTCAATTAGCGTCTGAGCTGCCAGAGGAAGCAGTTGATAAGGTGAGAACCATGCTCAGTCGCTACGCTCACGTGTTCTCCAAACACGACCTGGATCTTGGATGTACGAACAAAACTAAACACCACATTAAGCCAACAGATGACACTCCCTTTAAAGAGAGACACAGGCGGATACCACCATCGATGTACGAGGAGGTAAGGGGTCATCTCAAAGAGATGTTGAATCTAGATGCTATCCGTGTGTCACAGAGTCCATTTGCGTCTCCAGTAGTACTAGTGCGCAAGAAAGATGGGTCCCTTCGATTTTGCATTGACCTGCGAAAGCTCAACGGGCGTACAGTAAAGGATGCGTATGCCCTGCCCCGTCTTGAGGAGACCCTCGGTGTCCTGCACGGTGCATGTTGGTTTAGTACACTTGATTTGAAAAGCTCGTATTGGCAGGTAGAAATCGCAGAGGGTGACAAGGAGAAAACGGCGTTTACAGTAGGCCCGCTAGGCTTCTATGAGTGTAATCGGATGCCCTTTGGACTAACTAACGCGCCGGCGACATTCCAGCGGTTGATGGAAAGTGTTATGGGTGACCTTCACCTGATGTGGTGTCTCATCTACTTAGACGATGTTGTAGTGTTTTCAAACACCTTTGAACATCTGGAACGTTTAGAAGCCGTCTTCCAACGTCTGTCTGACGCAGGCTTAAAATTAAAACCATCGAAATGTCACCTTTTCAGACATAAGATCAAGTATCTTGGCCATGTTGTGTCACAGGATGGGATCGAGACTGATCCAGATAAGGTAAGTGCATTGAGATCCTGGCCTGTTCCACGGAACGTAACCGAGCTACGTAGTTTTCTTGGTTTCGTTGGTTACTATCGTAGGTTTATTCCAGGCTTCGCAAACATCGCCAAATGTCTAAATAGTCAACTGCAGGGTGAGATCCCTGGGAAAAAATGTAGAAAGGTGAGTGCATTTCACTGGTCTAGTACCTGTCAAGATTCCTTTGAAAAATTAATTAATTTGTGTTGCCGCGCCCCTGTACTGGCGTACGCGGATTTCAAGAAACCATTCATCTTAAACATCGATGCAAGTCTCGGTGGCCTTGGCGCGGTGCTCTATCAGGAACAAGATGGTAAAGAGCGTGTTATTGCTTACGCGAGCAGAGGGTTAAACAAGTCTGAAGGCAATTACCCGGCACATAAGCTAGAATTCCTCGCGCTCAAGTGGGCAGTGACTGATAAGTTCCACGATTATTTGTACGGCGTGAAGTTCCGAGTGCGAACTGACAATAACCCGTTGACCTATGTGACCTCTACCGCCAAGCTGGACGCAACTGGACAAAGGTGGGCATCGGAGTTGGCAAGTTACAATTTCCAACTGGAATATCGTTCTGGTAAGTTGAATCGAGATGCAGATGCGCTGTCAAGACTCCCATCGGGTAAGACAGAATTTGTTGACATACCTGTGGTTTCAGCAATGCTAAAGGCTGCAGAATGCTCGGCTGGCAAAGTCGAAGCTGTATGTTTCAACCAGACGGTGTTGGCCCCACTAGAGGAGGTAAGTTCACCAAACTTATCGAGGTCTCCGGACTGGAAGTCCCTTCAGCGTGCGGATGTGGTTTTGAAAAAGGTCATCGGCTTCATTGAAGACAAATCTCAGCCTTTTCCTCAGGATTCGGTCGAGGCTAAGCGCTTTTGGCGGCAGAGAACGTCACTTGTGTTACAAAATGGAGTCCTATATCGCACTTGTCAATTACGTGATGATGACCTTGTGTATCAACTTGTTCTCCCTAGCACCCATCGCAGTCAAGCGATTGCCCAATGTCATGATGACCTGAGTCACTTAGGTCGTGATCGTACCCTAGAGATCATGAGACGTCGTTTCTACTGGCCAGGTATGACGTCTGATGTCGTAAAGCACTTGGCAAATTGTGGGCGTTGCATACTCGGCAAGGCGCCTGCTAATCAAAAAGCTCCACTTGTAAATATTCAAACTTCTCATCCCCTTGAGATATTGTGCATCGATTACTTGACCCTCGAAGAGTCGAAAGGGGGAATAGGAAATATATTGGTTGTCACTGATCATTTCACCCGTTACGCCCAAGCATTCCCCACACGCAACCAGACTGCACGTACCACGTACTTGTCATATACCTTGTCTTTACGCTCGATATACTTCCATGAGTACTTAGATGTTTTTCGTCTTTCCCCAGACTACCACGCAATCTTAATCTTTGTTTACATTTGTTAAATAAATGAATGAGTGAACCACACCGGCTGTTTTAGTCTGTGTCATATGACATATGAGAACCGCATAGCGATAGCTTGAGGCTAAATGTGTCAAAAAGCGTGAAAACTGACAGAGGTCATTTTGTGCATTTTGCGCAAAACCTATAACCTCATTTTGCTCGAAAATGAGTGTTACGCATCAAAAAGTTAACATACCCAAAAACTGCACCTGAAAGAGGGGCACATTTTGAAACTAATCAGATCTCTAGCTTTAATATTAACGGAGATATAAGCGTTTTTTCTTAGTTTTTTTTTCAAAAAATCGCTGTGACCTTGACCTTTGACCTTTTGATCTAGGTGACTAGTATGTTGTAGCCTTACTGCGTAGCTATGAGGTTGTGAAGACTGCAAATCCATAACAATAGCCGTTAGGACGCAATAAGACTTCAAACTTTGAGTGAAAACAGATATACAAGCAAACAAACAAACACGACCGACCGACATATGACGAAAATTGAAATTTTCGTCATAACAAGACCACGGCACAGAAACCTACAGGCCGGAGGGACGGGGGGGGGGACTTTGACCCCCCACCCCCTTCCGGCGTTTTCCATTTCAGCCAAATTCAGGGCATTTGTGATTTGGGGTTCCGGCGACCAAAAAAAAAATACCAATTTATAAGGGCTCTTTTCGGCGTAGTCCCATGAGACAGTTGTTGTTTCCCAACAACGTCACCTGCAGTGGCGGATCCAGGAATTTGCGAAACACCAGACCCGTGTCAGAATATTTCACATACAAAACTCAATTTTTCCTCAAAAGGACTTTAATCGTGCTTAGCTCGTCCCTGAAAGGGGGGGGCGCCCGCTCCCGGCGCCCCCCCCCTCCCACCCCGGATCCGCCACTAAAATGGGGCTTTTTTTGGCCTCATGTTATGGTGTCACGCTCAAACTTGAGTTTCTCCAGATGCTATACAGTAAAGTATTCATAAATATATACCTTACATCGATATCCATAAGCATACATTCGTGAATATAAGCCCTTATTCTATACATCCCGTAGGACTCGCCGCTCGCCTTTTCCGCGATTTCAAACTTGGCGCATGCGCAGTGCGATCTGGAACCGATATGTCCGCTAGACGGCGGCGCAATCTTCCTCCTTGTGGGTGGAGGGAGGGGGTGTTAATACATGGTCGGGTTTGAGGGGGGGGGGGTTGCCCTTTTCACCGCCAAAGTACATTTAGCAACAATAAATCATCCCCCCCCCCCAAAAAAATATATAGTTTTTTTTAGGACTATTTCTAAATTAAACTCTATCGTTTAACATTCTTGATTTTAGGTCTTTTCTCTACATTGTTGAGTTACACCATATAGGCAGTACCATAGTACGTCTTCTGAGCTTTCCTTTCATTTGTATTATAATACTAAGGCGATCGTTATTTCGTATCGAACGGATCGAAAACGCTTTACGATTTTAAAGATGATAAGGTCTAATTTTCACTTCCCAAGGTCAAATCTTGTCCCATTCCGATCGATATTGTTCTAACCGGTATTGATTCATGTACGGTAATCAATTCGACATAGTTTTCCATCCAATCCTGTGACAAATAAACCGTTAAAAGTGGCCAACGGACACAATTAACAGGCTAGGAAGGGGGGGGGGGTGGATGGTCAAATTACAAAAAATTGCAGCAAATTCCACCATTCTTACAAAAACATTCCCGCGATGATATGATTTTCACCTTCGAATATAACAGGTAGAGAGTGTACGCCCGCCCCTCAGCCATGAAATATACAGATCGACTGCGCATGGGTAGCCTCCATAACCCCTCCCGCCCACCCTTCCTTCCCTCGCCCCTTTTCTCTCCCTCCCACAGCTATTTTGAGGAAAAAAATCCCTGTGACCAGGGTCCGTAAGTTCGAAACGCCAGGGGCAAAATATTTCGCCCTAGAATAGGACATTAGCATGGAGCGGGGCGAAATATTTGGCCCCCGACCGTTCGAACTGAAGGGCCCTGCTCCTCCTTGAGCCCCCCACTCCACGCCCTGTGTGCAGCGTCATCTGGGTGTACGTACCTACTGGAGGGGCGAGGGGCAGGAGGGGTGATGAGAGGGGAGGGTGGGCGAGGGGAGCGGACCACGCCGCTCCTGGCCACGGGCCAACCAACCGGCCTCCGACATGCCCGCTAGTTCCTGCCCCCCTCCCGCCCTCCGATATGCCCCCTAGTTCCTGCCCCCCTCCCGCCGTCCGATATGCCTGCTAGTTCCTGCTCACCTGTTGCCTCCCGGGTACCTGACACTTGTGCATATTACGGGCTATATCTAGTCCTTGTTTGGGGGCATACAAACAAGTAACCCGTGATTTTGCCGTGCGTCTCGTTATGGACTCTTTACGCCGACGTATGTTGAGTCTCTGGTTGGCCGCCGGTCATGAGGGGTGGCGTGGCGTTCGAAAGGAGGGTTAGGGGCCACTAACCGGCCATGGAGGGTCGAGAGGTGGTGGGGACAGAGAGGAGGAGAGGCTGCAGAGGTTGCGACAATCTGTTGAGGGCACAACTATACTTACCTTTGAGGAGGTTCCCGGCAACACTGTGGCGCCATCTGGTGGACTATGCCGCTGCGATCTGGCGATAAGCTGGTACCGCCGCTCATACTCATACTTGTAAGCACCGTGAGCGAGCGAGCGAAGTTGGGCCGCGGAACCAGGCTAATCTGGCGAATGCTCTATTGTCCGCAGCGCGTCATCGTTTATTTCTTGTTTATGTAACAAAGTCGCGAAACTGATGCGCTGTAAAGGGAAATTGATAGGCAAGCGCAAGTCCAAGCAAACTAAAGAACTTATTGGATGTATAAATATATCTTTGAACGAACTGGCACTAGAAACAAGCCGGCAAATTACATAGCGTTGACAACACAGGCACAGTAAATCAGTGGGGGAAGCGGGTGGGGGGGGGGGGGAGTGTAGGGATCCCCCACATCATCGTATCATCGTAGGCCTATATGCTTACACGTTTGGTTGCTTAAATGTGTTCATGTAAATTTGATAACACCAAGTACCTTATTCACTTGTGTCTCTAGTTCAGCATATGTTTCCCATTCCGCCCTCAGAATTACCGGCACAATTTCCATGTTCAGGGTTATTTTACCGAAAAACGAGGTAGAAGACCCATATTTTTTTTTCTCTTATTCGAACAAACAAAGAGCAAGCTTGTTACAGACAAATTTTTATTAACTTTGTCTGAGCCGTTTTTTTCTGTTGAATATTTCGTGTCGAAATTCCGAAATTCTCCCATTGACGGCCATTATAAAATTAGATGTGACCCCCTACCTATTCAACGTCATTTTGAAAAGTAGGTAGAAGACATATCTTTTTTATGTTATTTTATCGTTTTGGATACAGTTGGTCGCCGTCGCCGCAGAAACCCCTTGCCGGCCCCCGCCGCTATAGCCCCCCAACACAGCCAGTCGAGGCTTATTTTTGCATTTTGACTTTTGGCTCGCTCACGTCCTCGCTTTTTTCCATCACGTTGCTGGCACATCGTAAGCATGTGTGTGTGTCATGTGCATGAGCAGCTGACCTATTTACACGAAACCACCCCTCTCAGCTCTAGCCGCCACATATATGCGCTTGGTCAAGTAGACCCGAAGCGTTAACGTCGATACCTGAAAGAAACAGGGTGAGGCACCTCATTCGAAACCCGCTGGTAAGTCACTATTAATTTACTTGGATGTATCTATGGAATATTTCCCGACCAATAGATTTATCCACTGATTAGTGAATCGTTCCCTTGTGTGCTAGGCTGGGAACCGGCCTGGAGCTGCTCGTTGCATACTAGGCCGGTAATGGGGCATTTTTAAAGCCAAAGGATTGGTTCAGTGTCAGTAGTCGTGCATATGCTATGGCAAGTCAAAGTGGAATTTCATATAATATTAAACTATAATTTATACTTATGTCCGATTATTTATAAATGTGTCCAATTATTTAAATATATGTCCAATCATTTATACATATGTCCAATCAGTTATACATGCATATGTCAAATTAATTATAGCGAGCGCGAGCGAGCTCTCAAGGTAACATGCATGCATATTCAAAGTCCACTTCAAGCATAGGTTAAAGACTTTCATTTTGCGTAACAGCCCCCATGAGACGTTTTCGGATTCGGAGTAAAAATCAGCTGTGCATAAATATATTCAAGCAAAGAGAGGACGAAGCGTATTATGTCATGTCTTTAATAATTAAATCAACTTCCCCGAAAAATAAACCATTAAATTATTCAATTTTAGCACTTCATGTATGCTTTAAATCAAACTTATTTATCAGCGACGCGCTAAATGTCCATTGCCAATCTCTAAGCAGAGCGCTCTGGGTGATCACTCATCGATTGCTAGACTGGTGCCCTGCCTGCTCGGATCTTTCTGGTTCCTTTCTGACTGACTACTTGGCGCCCGCACCCAAACCGTTCTGCGTCAAGGGCCACTTTGCGAATGGTTTCGCAAACTTTTCCGCGTTTCGCTCGTTTGTTTAGGCGTCTGCTGCTTGCTAGCTCACGGACTTCAAATCATCGTTTCTAACGCAACTTCACCGACGAATACTAAACAAAGCTCAGCGATGAGGGGTTATTTCATTGATTTGTTATGTATATGTGAAAACATCTGCAAAATTACACCAGTTCTTCATTAATTCACGATTTTGACAGCTGATGTCTGATGACAGTGATGTCACAGTGACAGTGTCAGCGTTGTGAGTGGATCTCGAGGCTATGACATGTCTGTCGATCCCTCAGACTGTCTTACGACAATATAACGTCTGATTGTCAGGCTATCCGTGACAGTGTCACTGACACGTAATTTCAGACGGTAGACTACAGTCTTGACACTTGTAACAAAACTGCAGTGCATGGCGTACTGTGGAAAGTCACTAAACATAAAGTCAAATTCATAATGTGCAAGATTACTTTAGCTATGATAGGAAAAATAGATTGGCACATAGAGGAAAATATGATTGGATTGGTTGGGTCTCTGGGTATTGCAGCCTGTCTGTTAATTTCCGAGCGCTCACTCCCATTTTAACGAAAATATCGGCCAAAAACAGTGTGAACGGCATTAATAAATTTAATTTTAGTTCCAGGCTAGCCGTGGCTCTGGCAGCGACACTAACACTGTTAGTAGTTGACACTGTTAGTGTCACTGACACGGGTGCCACTGCCAGAAATTGGCGGGTTCAGATCATGTTCATATCTAAGATGGCATCTAACTTGCAATGAAAAATGACATCCTCTCTCTCAAAAAGGGGGTTGGGGAGAGCCCTGGGCATGAGGCCTCCTCTCTTGAGACTGCTCACCATAAAGACATGTTTGATCAGAAAAGAGTAAAGATATTAATCTAATAATTGGCAATTGATATGCCAACAACCATTTTCATATAAAACAATGGTCAATTATAAATAGGCTGATTACACAATGAGTAAAAAGCTGCTAAATATACTATGTACTGGTAGGTATCTTAGAATATTGCAAGACAATCAGTTATCCAGTATAAGGCGTAATTACACTATTTTGGCACAGATCTTTTCCAATTTACATGAATAAAGTCGTCAATGCAAAAATATTGAAGGTAGCCATCACTGGTACCATGCACAACCACTAACATCAAAAATCCAATGAATGATATTTAAAAAAACTGTTCCAAAGAGTATTTTATTTGTTTAATAAAAAAATCCTCTTTTGACAATAGATTGTTTGACTGAAAACCAACTTTATTAGCATTCCCTAAGCTTAATTTATAAATATGTTATTTTAATATATATTGAATATGTCCATTAGGCCACACAAAGGGTATTGATCAATTGTATTTCCTTTCCGTATACACATTTTGGAAATACTAATGGAAATTACATCTATAACATCTCATATAGGCCAACTGGATTCTCTGGGTATATGTACACCTAGAGAACAAAATTTGGAGGAAGCATATATGGCAAGATTTCTAGTGCAGCTCCTCTATAATACCGGTAATCGTGAAGGTAACTATATACATGGGGGTTTAAATCTGTAATTGAGGTGGATGCAAATAAACTGCATGTCAAAGCAAATGGAAATGTAAGCCTGTACGTTTATAGTTTGCTTTATGATTTTCACAGACAGAGTAGCTGTCACACACAGCTCAGTCAATTTCCATGCAAGGGTTTATTTGCTATTACTCAACCTAATTGCCATTTTTCAAGATGGCGAACAAGGCCTGCAGCAACACACACAATATCTTCACTAACACTAAGAGGGATCTAAGTCTATGTATAGGTTTTCGGGGCAACGAATTAAAAAAAGTGTTCGTTCAGTGTGCAAGAGCAAGGCGCCGTCAGTTTGCCACAATGGCGGCTATTTCACCCAAAGCACACCATATCGGGATATCTAAGCGGTGTTGGAGCGTCATTGTGAGGACATCCATATGTACCGTGGGATCATTTCACTAAGATCATGTGTCTGTTGTAAAGTGTAAAACTAGTCGCGTAGCATTTCACCCTCATCGTATCTGCTCGTAATGATATCACTATGTTTACTCTTTTCTTGTTATGTGTCTAACTTATATGTTTTCTGCATAGTTTGAAACAGGGTTCTACTACATTCTATCGAGTAGTAGAGTTGACCCTAATTGAATGTAACTTTTCATGGGGCTAACGTTCTTGGGGGTAACGCTTTTGTTCACGCGCATGCGCGCCGGTCTCCCATCGCCACCTGGTGAGTGAGGGGCAACCCCACCCCGCCCTTCGCTATGCATATGCCCCCCTTCCGCCTCCCCTCGCCCACCGTTCATGCCCCCCCTCCATTCTCCACTTTTATCTCCTCTATCCCCCCACATAAACTACACCCCCCATCCCAAGCAAGACCTGCTGGGGTTAAAACGTATTCATCCCGGCCCCCTTCCTCTGCCGCTCGCCCTCCCACGCCCGACATTACCCCCTCCCCTCATCGCACTACCCCACATTGTCCCCCTGCCCCCCCCCCCCACCCCAGACCCCGTCCTACTCCCACCCAGACATACAGACTGAACGGTATTCAACAATCACAGAGTGACGTCATAGGTGTGTCATCGCCCGTTAACTGCAAGTACAGCAGTTTCATAATTATCTTGTAAAATGACTTACCCTCTCTCAGTCCCCCGTGACCGTTTTCTCTCCCCATGTCACTCCAACCCCATATCAACCCCCCCCCCCTCCCACCCCGCTCTCCCAACCACAACCTCCTTCCCCCTCCCTCCTCGTCCGATCGTTATGCCTACACGACTTCCTCCATGGCTAACTCTCAAACCCGTTACACGCACACAAAGATGGTTATCGTGTTATATACAGGCATTCACCACATGCCACCTTATTTACAAACCCGACCCCTATAATTACATTCGCCTCAACCCGCGCCCCACCCCAGCCCTTCTGTAGAGCATGTCGCTCCTCCTTACCACCCTCACCCCCCCCCCCCCCCCCGCACCCCATACACAACGACACCAATGCATTAATTTGAGAGGCTATCCTAACCAGTGGAGTCACCGAAGCCTGTCGCGAGCAAAACGCCAGCTGCGTTACTAGTCACCACTGAGCGTATTCAGACTTGTCTCGTTTTTGTGGTCCTAAAGGTGAAGGGGTGGGGTGGGGGGTGGGGGGTATTATATTGTTGTGCGAAGTTCACCCAAAACAGAGGCCATCATGAGGATATGGCTTATTGTGTAGTCTTGTAGTAAAATGACTAAATGTTATGCGAATTATAAACATAGGAAATCCATTTCACTGTTGCGCACCAGTGACGTCAGTCACTGTAATGAAGCCGCTGATTTGTTTTTCGCGAAACCCATGCGGCGCATTTCCACAGTCGGGGAGTTTCGGATATGCTAAATGTTCCTTGCATATCACTACAAACACAGGCAAGGCAACACGTTCTACGCCAATGTTGACAAATTCAGATGATTATGGTTACTCCAGTCCTGGGCTATCACTATCCTCTGTCATTGCCAAATTTGGTCGTATGAGGTAGGTCTATCATAATGTTATGTATGTATTCTGTGTTTAAGGGAGACGTATTAGGCATGGGGACTCCGGAGGTAACGGCACCAGAGTGGGGCGGCCCGGTGCCTCCTACTGTCGACATCATTTATGATGATCGTGTTTGGCTGGATGTTGATGCGATACATGCATTTCTTGAGCGCGTGAGAACAGGTGAGCACTCATATTCCCCGCATCAGCCACTTGGCTACGGCTAACATGATGTCATCCTTCCTTTACGTGGAATATGCGTCACATTTGACTCCCCGTAATGCCAAATTTATCTACTTTTGCTACCCAATGACTATTAAGCCGTAACAGTGACGTAACTTTTGTTTGAGAGTGGAATATTTGCCACGAGATCCGTCACTAATGCTTGACATGTTTATAAAATGGACTATGTGTTAAAGAGTTATACATGTCTGTACCCTGATCACATGCAGATACATACTATATTTCAGATAACCATAATCATGTGGTGAGGGAGCGGTCACGCCTGACAGTCCAGATCACGTTGGCCGGCGGTTCACAGGCTGAAGAAGCCCCCGACCTGGATCATTTGATATCAAAGACGGCTGAGCTGCGTGAGGCATTTAAGGACAATGGTATGGGTGAGGTTATTGACATTCGGGCCGGATCGCTGTTGATCGTGCTTCTCCTCCACAGCCAAGACGAAATACATACTTTAAAGCAAGGAACGTATCTGAACATAATCAAGCAACGGCTACAAGATGCCTTGGCGGCGGGAAGAGATGACCGTGAGGCACCCAAGGCCGACATCACGGGACTCACTTTAGAGGCGGATAGAAGTGACCTCATAGAAGCAACACGCTTCTTCAATGCTGGTAAGTTAACAAACAACGTGCGACTAAGTCATTATATGTTGTTGTTATCTACGCATACCGGGGAGAGATTGTAGGCATCATGTTTGAATGGGATAGGCTCACATAACTGAGCAAGCATCGGTATGCCCAGCGCATTGCCGTAGATTTTGCTCTTATATACCCTTATGTGCTGATGCAACTCAAACATTACGGATACATTGCAAGGGTGCCGCAGGAACGCAGGTTTTTGGGTGATGTTGTTTATGCTGAGCAACGCCAAACTCCTATCACTCTTCTAACCCTGGGTATAATACTCGATTCATGAAAAAAACACGACCTTTGACAATGTTGCGCAATAAGTCTGTAGAGTCACTATGAAATCGGATCAAGACCATACGAAACAGGGATTCAACGGCCTGTACGTGCTGCTTAACTTCTGGTGGTTTGCCTTCACTCAATTAACACAACATATCGGCTAAACCTATCCTCCGATGTACTTTTTACTAACCACTGAATTTAATGCGCATATCAGAATTATAACCATCAGCCCAGGTTACAAAATAATATTCTCCGAATATTCTCTGAATATTCAGCCAATGTTACGGGAGCATTACCAAAAAACATTAAGGGATGTTTTCAGGAAAGTGTTCTTAATATTCGGGGAATCTGTTTTGCGAATGTTATGAGCGAACCTTCCTAGAACTTTAAATGAACATGATGGTGTACTCACAGAATTGAAGCAGACAACCGTTTGTCATTTGTAATTATTTAATTTATTATTGTAATACTGCATTTTTGACAGACCATTACGCAAATACAAAGCATATAAAAAGTTTAGCGCAGTCTTCATAATTACATTTCCGCGTGGTTGGCAGGCCATTGCGCTACTACAATGAAGAAGTCTTTCAATTTGAAGGAAGAAGAACGGTTTTGTAAAGAAGGGAGACCCCCTAAGGTACCGGAGAGGAGAGAGCCCAAAGTTAGGGGATGGGATACACCCCACATTAGCCGAGCGGAGACACCTTAAATTAGCGGAGGGGAGACATGAAAAGTTCGGGGTGGTACCCCAACTTTGGGGAGGGAAGACACCCCACATAAGTGGTTGGCAGACGCCCCAAGTGTAGGTAGTACCGCAAGATTGAGATGATCCCCCACGGTTAGGGTGGTATCCGACGGTTTGAGGAGGGGCAAAGCCTCAATTTGGTGGAGGGGAGAGACCTCAAGTTGTGGTGGTATCCCAAGTTAGGAGAGAGAAAAGACCCTGAGTTAAGACAGACACCCATGGTCTAGACATTAGAAGGACAGCATTAGGCATTCTTCCGTATTACATGCTTTTCGTCAACTTCTCTCATTCGGCTTCAGGATCCTCCATCGCCGGCACCTATTAAAAAAGGCAAGCAGCCGCCAGTTACAGTTATAGTGGCATACATGTCAGCTATCATTAACTCCTTTATTCACAAGCAAACATTTAAGGGCATCATTTATTCATCTTGTGAACTCACAATGATTGTAAATCATTGCATTTTGTAAGTAGTCTCAGTTGCCTCCATTTTCCTGACACCCCTGTGTGGGGCAAACGCATCATCTCTGCGCGGAGCTCATTGGCACAGCGCAAATCGGTCTGTAACTTGACATCTTGCTTCTGCAAAGATAGATTGCACATGTGTGTATATTATAATTTACCTTCAGTTTTCTCGGCTCTCTTCGAAGAAACCTCATGCGTTCAAGTTCCGACCTTTGGTCGGACAATTCCCCGCTAGGAGAATTCCCCGCCCGGCAATTCTCCCCCAGACAACCACTACCCAGAAACGATTCCGCACGCCTCTCTAAACAGAGATGCCCCGCCCCCCTTCCCCCAGACAATCCCAACGGTCCACCCCAACTCCGCACCACCACAAGTGTGTGTGTGGAGCGTGTGAAAGAGCGTGGCGTTGTCTGTTCTATAACCCGTTAGGTTGCATTGTCGATGTTCACGTTTCATATTATATGTTGATATACACTGAGAGAAGTGCTGTCTCAACAAGCTCACAATAAGCCATGGACCTCAATAGCCTTATGCTGATGGGTACTGACGTTACAGTTAATTTGTGTAAAACACGTTGATGGCTCAGGCGTATTAGAGAGACGCTGCGGATCTCAAGGAGTGCTAGGTGTGGGGTTGTTCGATGCGTAAATACTTCAAGAAGCCAAATGGCGGAATTTTTCGAATCTGTGTTAAAATCAGCCAAAACTAAATAAAACATTGCGACTTAATAGGTCTCATTAATTCCAGTGGAATAAAAGGTGCATACGACAATATTGGCCGGGATCGAGGCTGTTTGGGTGTGTATTTTCCTGGGGGACGGGCTGCTTGTTCGTTTTTCCAGGAGGTGGTTATCGTTCGGGGGCAAATGCCAGGAAGGGAATTGTCTTGGGTGGGGAGGGGTGTCCGGGACACTTGCCTCGGAGGGGACTTGTCAGGGCGGGCAGAGGGGGTGGGGGGTTTGGAGGGCGGGTGGAGGGGCGAATGGATGAGAGGGGTGGGGGGTTCCGGGTGGCAATTACCCGGAAGAAGTTGTCATGGAGGGGAATTGTCCGGGGACGCCCCCCTTAGCAAGACATTTTATAGAACTTCTATAGAAATCTATTAGAAGTAGGATTTTCTATGGAACGCTTGTATATAATTCTATAGAGCAATTAATTTCTAAAGAACGTACATAGACATTTCTATAGAAAAAAATTATATCTATAGAAGATGTAGGAATACTTCTATAGAGCAATTTGTTTCTCTATAACATGCATAGAGATAATATTTCGACATGACAATTTTTCCTCACGTAGCTGGTTGCGATCAGGTACGTTTATAGGTTTAGGTTTGTTGAAGTACTTTTATTGAAAGGTTACATGAAGGTAATTCTCTTTTTCTAGATTTATTACGCGAATCATGGCATTCATTTTATAAGGCATCATTACACCCCGTCTACCAATATCTTTACAAATAATAAAAAACAACAATTCTAAAGGTTTCTATCGATTTTTTCTATGAAAATTCTGAACCTTTTTCCATAGAGTTTTCATAGAATTTCCACAGAGTTTCAATAAAATTTCCATTGAGTTTTTATCGAACTTCCATATATTTTTGATAGGATTTCCATATAGTGTCAATAGTTTTCATACCAGCCTTACAAAGACCGCACGCACAAGACCAAGCTCTGGATTTACCACACGTACATTTTATGCGTCAAGCTGATTTGAGGAATTCTAGAACATATTCTATCAGAATACTTCCGAAAGTGATATATGAAGTGATACCGACAGCACGGCGCCATATATTTAAGGTCGTATGCGAAGATTTTAACTTTACATTTAAGGACCATTGGAAGCCTATACAATGTGGCGTTTTAGACCGCCTTTGCGCACATAAAATCTTAATCGGGCCAAGGAACCTTCGGGACGATGAAGGATGAAGGAATGAAACATGCCCCCGATTAGGTAACCGAGCCCGGATTCGAACTCAGGACCTATTGATTTGCGGTCGAGTGCGCTAATCCCTATTCCAGGGAGACCCCCCCAGAAACTCTATAGAAACTCTATGGAAAGTCCATGGAAATTTAATGGAAACTCTATGAAAAATATATGGAAACTTTATGGAAATTTTAGGGATACTCTATGAAAAGTGTATGGAAACTCTATGGAAACTCCATGGAAAATCTATGGAAATTCTCTGGAAAAGCTATGGAAATTCGATGGAAACTATGGAAACTCCTTGAAAACGCTATGGAAATTCTATGGAAACTCCATAGAAAAACTTTTATAATTTTCAAAGAAAAATCGATAGAAACCTTTTGTGTATAGAATTTCTATACGATATTTTCATTGCGGGGGATTTGTTGGGGGTGGAGGGGGGGGGATTCCTCGGCGGAATGGTCTCGGGCTGCAATTGTCTGATGAGGGGATTGTCAATGTGGAGATGTCCCGGTGGGGACTTGGCCTAGGGCGTTTTGTTTTCTTAATACGTTTCGGGGTTTGCGCCTTCTTTTGACCTCCAGATTTGACAATCTGTTCGGTCGGGGAGTTTCATTACGACCAAAATCCGCGCGGGGCGTTTTACCGCCTATATCCCCTCGGAAGGAGTATTTTTTTCCCCGGCAAACCCGCTCTATGAACGCAGAACGCATATTTTCAGATGCCCCCCCCCCCCAGTTGCTATGGGGGTATCTATTTCATCACAGATGTCCACTTTCTCTCTGGCATCAACGAACACCCAATCTATGGTTTTGTAATAACGCTCCTTATATTGACTGACCAGGCGAAGACAATAGTGTTCCGTTTGTCGCCGATATGTACACAACGATGATTTGCCTCGAAAAAAGGCTCTTTTAACAATCGCATCGAACGGACCACATGCATAGTAATAGTTATGAATGCCTGGACCAAAGGAAACAAAAATAGTAGTTTCAAACCTACTTGGTTCCTCACGCACAGCTAGTCGGTTCACAACACTCAAACGTTAATTACATTGAGTGCGCGTCGCACAGCTGTAGCAAGGCACCAGCGTGATGCGCACGCGTTTTTTTGTTGGTCCCCAAATGACCTAAACGGCAAATAGAACCCGCGAGAACCATACAGCGCTATATACTAACAGAAGATTGCATTTGACAAACTGAGATGCTCTTGCCATAAATTACCAATGTATAGTAGCCTCGATGTGGTGTTTGCAGAAAGGAAAGACACTGCACCTATTGTTTAAGTCAGAATATAATAGATGAGTTTTACTTAATGGAGCTTTGATATTACGACATCCATTCCAGTTTCAATATTCGTTCTCCGGCAGATCCCATCACGGAGCCCATCAAGTTCATGTTTTGCCCTGAACAATGCTCCTGGTACTGGACCGTTGACATGGACATATTGCATGGGCTAAATGTGTTTTCGGTGCAAGCCGGCACACACACCGGACGTCGCTTGCGGATGCACGAGGTGGAGCTGGTCAGGAGACTACAACGTGCCAGTCAGGCACCACCAGATATGAAACCGGGCCCCTGTCCAGCTTGTAAGTATCAATCAAATACCAGAATTACAGCTGTGAGTCAAGGATTAACGTATGCATTTGTGGACGTTTAAGCTTGTAACTGAACAGTGCGTGAAAACTCAAATTAAATTCTTTCGCCATGGTGCAATGCCAGGTCTAAAGAATAACCAAAATACAAACATTTCGACCATATGAGACACTGACAATATAGATTCCCCTAGCGCATGAACGCGTTGAAATCGCTTTCCCTGAGCTGTTTTGTGACGTGGTGAGATTTGACGTTACAAATATGGGTCGTCAAAAGTTGTCCCTCGCGGAACGTTTGCATGCGAATGTAGGCCTATGCATGTGCCTGCTTTATGTAAGGTATTTCATCTGTTTTAATATATGAAGGGTAATCAGTTGCGCAGCAAATCACTGTTGTATGGGTTACGTGACACCATGTTGAACTGACACTTTATATCAAATTCCGACTTACTTGTGACGTCATAACGCACTCGGCTATCTTCGGTGCGCGATCGGGAATGTCCGTAATAGTGCATACAAAAATATATTGCGACCCTATGTCGGTGAGTATTTGTTAAAGCACTTATCCCATCCGAAATTTGTAGGTAATGCCTAGCATTTGACGAAAACGACCCCCGCTGAGTTTTCACGCCCTTTTAGCAAAACACGCTGTCCACCAAACACCATTTTTGAGCATTTAATCAAGTGCCCATGCATGCATAAACTAACCAGAACTCAAACCGCAAAAATCGTGACATAGTCCTATTTTCTAGGGTAGGAGAAATACAAGAATAATAAGTTCTAGTGGTCAATCGACTATCGTATGTCTCGCAGGCAAACATTCCCATGGTGTTGTACGCTGAGTTATTTACGGTACCAGAATGTTTGGATGCAAGTCATGTAACCATGGATTGTGTAAATTGCCCCTTATTCTCACTCGGGTAGCTCTGCCGCCAGAGGGGCAAACCAAGCTATTGGTGAAAACACGGTCGTCAAGATAAAGTGTATTTTGTCAAGTGGCTGAGTAACAAAAACAAATCGAAATGGCATTCAAGACCGTTTTCAAGAATATGATAATGCCCCACAATGAAATACTAAGAACACGGTAAGGTAAATAAATGTAGCCGAAAGAACGGCCGAGAAAATATCCTGTTACAGAGAAGCCATTACTAAATAGTGCTGGTTCAATATTATATGGCCCATATCAGGATTCGCGGACGTCCTCCCAGTAGTAATTAAAATGTGTGATATAAGTCCCAGAGGAGGCTATCTATATAAGGATGTGGCACCATATTGCAACGGTGCCAGTGTCGATTATTATGACAACCGGTCGATTTATTTTACCTTTTGCAACTTGTTTCAATTGCAGGTCATATAAACGGATTGCGTGCTGACCGCATATTTGACGAAGAAATGCGATCGAGTAACAATGGTATAAAAAACACATACACTGTTATTCTGCAACAAAAATGATGTATATGGTATGGATATCGGTCGCACATGTATATCATTCGTTAGTTTTGCGAAGTTTGTTTGAGATAAGTTTGATGATGGATCTGATATCGTTGGTATTGTTTCCTTCCTGTTCGTGGGTTAAGCAAAACATATTAAAGTTTTTAGGGAAACTTCGACATACCTTTATTTTAAAGGAGATACCTACTCCATCATCAGTTTTTGACGTGCCATCCCTATATGCGCTATCATTTTATATACATCTGTAATTGATCTCAAACTCTTAATTACATTGGAAAGCCATCTATACACTTATGACGTGTGCCACGTAATAATCTGTACCCAGTTGGTACCCAGTGCATAAACAGCGCTGGTATCCGGCTTGCATGACACGATCGCTGTGCCATGATAAGCTTATACATACATTAATACAATATGGCACATGGGAATACCACAACACCGGCTGGACTGATAATGTCAAGTTTTAGAAACTTAAGCTGTTATGAGATTGTTAAGATGAACATGTTTCTGACCCATGTAGCGGCTCTAGATGATCTCCCTTTACCGATGGAGGATACACAGCCACCACAAGCATACCATGGCCAGCAATTCATGGGGCAAGTGATGAGATGGATCGAAGCTGCCGAACACGACGGTTTGGCAGGCGATGCACAGACTCTTATTGGTCAGTAGCGACATGGCTTCGGAATAAATACACTCCTCATAGCAAACCAAACAAAGCTGATTGAACTAGGTATTTCGGTCTAATTTGTTTTTTTTTGCAATAACATCTAATGTGTAACGTAATGATAAAATATTAGTACTTATTATGCCTAATATAATGATTTATTTTTCATAATTTATTTCGTAGCACTTGAACGGACGGGACACGGGTTGCAACTCGTTTTGCGTATCGATGCAGAGGACCTGTTGAACTACTCTCGGTATGATATAGATAACTATCAGCGACAAAGTTTGTTACGCATCTTGGGCATTGTGGAGATGGGACCCCCCTCCACGGGATCATTGCTGCTACCCATAATCCTGCTTTCACGCGAGGAGCTGAAGACTATCAAATGCCCGGATGTTCAGCAGATGCTGCTGAAGAGGATGCGGAAGCTGCTGATAGACAAACGGAAGGCTGGCGGTATCCATGGCGGTGCACTTGAGTCACTGACAATAGAGATATCACCAGAAGACATACGCAAATTGGAGGATTTCTATTCCGCAGGTTAGTGAAGTTGCCTCATTCAGACCTCTCCTTGGGTGTCCTTTCTCTGTGTCGCCTAACAGCTATGTGCATACAATTGTCAGGCGTATGTGTGCACCAGATTAAGTGCGTTAGGCCTGAGATTGAAAATGGGGGTGACATGGGGTATTTACCTTCCTCGGGAATGGGATTTTCATTTTACCGTGAAATGGGAATGAGGAAAATATAGACTTCGTGAACTAGGAATGGGGTATCAGCCGACCCTCGTGATCAATGATTATCGTTAATCGTGAACTGAGAATTTTGCTATTAAATAACCGTGAGTCGGGAAATCGCCAATTTATAATTTATAATATGCATCCGCCCTTCCTTTGAATGCGGGAAGTTCTCTTTTTTAATTTGCCATGACCTGGTAAAGACATTTCTTATTCGTGAACTGAGAACATGATCTCCCCTTGCTCTACCTTCCCCCCCCCCCCACCCCTGAAAAAGCTTGAATTTTAAAGTCGTAACGATATATACAAAGTCCGACTGGCGTGCTGTATAACACCTGTGTCGCGTAGACGTCTGACAGAATTGCACATTGTCGGTGTGCTTATGCAAACGGTCGGGCAATCAGAACAATAACCTGAATTCGACGGAGCATATGCGTGTCCGGTTTGTCAGCAACCGTTCAACATTGTGCCACAAATACACCTTTTCACCCCATTCGGCAACAGTCTACGGTTCCTGGGGCGTGCATGGATGACTTGAGAGCATTAAAACGACCTATATAAAAACTACGCATGTAAATGTGAAAACAATTACCTGGTTACATATGGGTGCACATCTTCATATTGGTACATCAACATATTGACTACACGTATTATGTGTTTCAGACCCCATCCCGCTACCCGCCAGTTACGTGTTTTGTGGTGAGACACGCTGCTGGTATTGGACGGCGGACGGTACTATATTTCACCGAGTGGATGTCTGCCAGGTCCAGGCAGGGAAGTACGAAGGCAAGAGGCTCAGAGAGCACGAAATACAACTATGCTGGAAGCTTTGGCAACTCCGCAGCGGGCCGCTCGATGATCACAGTTGGTGTCCTGTTTGTAAGTGTACAATCTAATTTGAAATATTTGAACTTGGTTTTAGATAAAACAGTATAGGTATGAAATGATTCACACCATGTCCATTGACGAAGTGAAGCTTTCCTGTGATAACAGGTAAAAGTCAGGAGCATACATTACAGGCAATAAATGAGTTGTAGCCAAATACGGAAAATGGTTTTATGTGATCATATTTATAAAGTACTGTTCATTTAATAATGGGGACGATCATCGTACAACATCAAAATACTATGATTGTGTTGGACATATGTTTGTTCCAAGCAGTAACGCTCGTGTAGTTGTGTAATGGGTATATCAATTTGTCACATTGCAGGTGAACGCATAGAGTCAAATGATGGTCGTATCTTTCCAAACGAGACCAGAGGAAACCCAGGAACAGATGATGACATTCCCCGACGTAAGTGCAACACGTACCCTTGAAAGTAGTACCGCCAACTTCGCGAAGTCGCGAATAACGACGGATGGCTAACGTCAGTGAGACCCTGACTCATACTGCCGCGTTTTCTCTTAAATGTGCCGAGAGGGCTTGATGTCGTAGCGTGTTCGTGGCTTACTCCACTTATTAATCATACTTAATCAAGTTTGGTAGCGTCTTGTTTCTCATATCAAAATGTGCCTCTTCAGTACTACCGCTGAATCGTTTCTTTGCATCCCTGCATTTCGTCACACGATTTCAAGTTCGGTAAAAAAGACACAAGCTGTTGCAAAAGACTATGCCAATATATATTTCCAGGACGTATTCAGAAATAACACACCACACTTCATATAACAAAAGTAATAAAATGGTTCCCCGCTATTAAGACCATCTACGGGACTGAGCACAAATGGTATTATTAGAGGGGCATTAGCAAAACACCCCCGATAACAACAGATAGTGTTATCACCACTGGCGCCAACCACGATGCAGTGAGATGCAGAGGGGGTTAATGACGGTGATGTAGGAAGCAACCGGTCTCTGGAACAAACTGCATATATGAGAACCCTTCAAATCTCCAAGTCCTTTTACACACATCCTGATATTGAACTGTAAATACCTTCACCATCAATCATAATCTAGTCAGGTATCAATCAATGAGGCCGAACGGCTTGGCCAGTTTACAAGCGGTTTACTATTTTTTACATACGTTTTGAGCGCAAATAGTGCTTAATCTGTAAAATACACATGTCACTAGGAGACAGACCCCGCGACCGTGTCCCTGATATAACAAATCAAATAACGATGTGTGTTACTTTGTATTCCACCGAAATTGATTTTTTTGAGTCTGGTCTTGGTGGTCTTCATGCCGGATTAGCGGGGCGCTCGCATTCATTGCTATATTAGCGGCAGTGACGGCAAGCACAAGGAAACACAAATCCCTCTCCCTAAACCTTTTCCTAAGGGATACCACAAGCTAAACAATAGGCACATGGCCTATTGCGTTAAAAGATAAGCACCATATCCCAATGGGCTACCGCACACTAAAGCATAGGCCGGTAGAATGCATCCCAAGGGTACCGCACACTAAAGTATAGGTCGGTACAATGCATCCCAAAGGGTACCACGGAAACAGCGGTATCATTCACGAATATTAAGTAACCTGCCTCCCTGCTTACGTAACATAGTTAACACATCCATTATATATGTATATATATGTTCTCATAAAACGAGGGAAAAAACAGGTGTTGCCCAATAACCGTTACAATTCTAAATCCTGCTAGTTTCCTCTCTTCTACCTTAACTTTGTTTACTTTCTAACTTCCAGGGCGGGAAATGGCCTACCCGTTCTATAATCAAGCGATCGCATACCTCACTCCTAACGATCAGGACAAAGCAGACCCAGTTCTATGAAAGATAAACACAAGAACTCAGACTTTAGGTCAAAGAGCGTGTCTATCTGAACATGTTAATGGAAACCGCGACCGTCCACGATGAGTATTAAGGGAATTATGGCCATTTCTAGATTGCAATACATTGAGTCCATATGCTCGGTCCCCTGGCTTGAACTTTACATTGAATATGATAGCGTGGTTTTAAGGTCAAGACGGGGCCTCGGAATTAGGTGAGCGGCTTGAGTGAATGGTATTACAAATGCTCGTGCCGACCTAGTGTGGACTTAAAAAAAAAAAAGTAAAAAGTTAGTGGCCCAAATGGTGTGTATTGTTGCCCAAAATCTTCTCTTACATTGCCACTGCATGACATTTTTGTGAAATTTTCCCCAAATTTTGTTTCCGGATTTCTTGGGGGTATGTGTTGGGATGACAGCACCGTGGCCACTGGTCATTCATTAGAGGACTAAACAAAATCAGCCCTCTGAAGTGATCAGGCGTGTATCGATGATGCCTTGGGTTGTCCTCCGCAAGTGGCGGTCCGCAGGGTCTTCGAATAGGGATGCGGGAGCTCTAATCAGGATTCGTGGGACCAATAGGGATCTGATGGGTCGATTAGGGTTGTGTGGGACAAATCGAGATGTGCAGGGTCGAATTCGACGGTTCGAAACGGGATCCGTGGGACACATTGGTATACGACGGGTCAAAGCTGGTTTCGTTGGGTTCAATCTGGATTAGCAATGTTCAATCAAGATCACCAAGGTCGAATCGGGATCTGAAGGTCAAATAGGGAGGGAGTCAATAAGAATCATATGAGTCCAATCTGGATCCGACAGATTAAATCTGGGTCTGACGGGTCTAGTGGAAATGCCAGATGACTACTCGGGATCTGAGAGGGCAAATGTGGATGTCCAGGTCAAATGGGGAGCTGAGCGGTCAATCTGGATCTGAGAGGCAAAATAGGCGTCTGTGAATGATATCTGGATCTGAGGGATCAATCTGGATTTGAGAGGTCCAATCTGGATCTGAGGGATCACCCTGGATCTGAATGGTCAATCAGGATCTGAATGGTCAATCAGGATCTGAGAGGTCAAATCTGGATCTGAGAGGTCAATTCTGGATCTGAGAGGTCAATTCTGGATCTGAGAGGTCCAATCTGGATCTGAAGGATCAAATCTGGATCTGAGGGTCAAATCTGAATCTGAAGGGTCAAATCTGGATCTGAGTGGTCAATCTGGATCTGAGAGGTCAAATCTGGATCTGAGAGGTCAAATCTGGATCTGAGGGATCAAATCTGGATCTAAGGGATCAAATCTGGATCTGAAGGGTCAAATCTGGATCTGAGAGGTCAATCTGGATCCGAGAGCCAAATCTGGATCTAAGAGCCAAATCTGGATTTGAGAGGTCAAATCTGAATCTGAGAGGTCAAATCTGGATCTGAGAGGTCAAATCTAGATCTGAGAGTTCAAATCTGGATCTGAGGGATCAAATCTGGATCTGAGAGGTCAAATTTGGATCTGAGAGGTCAAATCTGGATCTGAGGGGTCAATCTGGATCTGAGAGGTCAAATCTGGATCTGACAGGTCAAATCTGGATCTGATAGGTCAAATCTGGATCTGAGGGGTCAAATTGGGATCTGACAGGTCAATTATTGCCTTCAGTTGACAATTTGGAACAAATAGAGGTTTCAGCGAGCAAAATAGAGTTTTAGTGAGTAAATTTGGCCCAGTAGGCCATTACACATACAATTTGGCCCAAATAGAGCTTTTTAGGTACAATCTGGGGTAAATAGTGCTTGCGCTGGGCCAAATATAACCTTCAGAGAGCAATTCAGCATATACATCGGCGTGGGATAGCAACTTGTTCCAAATGGAGCCTTCTGTTGGCAAAATAGTGCTTTCTCTTTACAACATAGAGCTTTCTGTTGACAAAATAAAGCTTTCTGTTTACTAAATAGAGCTATCTGTTGACAAAATGGAGCTTTTGGTCCGCAAAATAGAGATTTCTGTTGGCAAAATAAAGATTTTGCGACCTAAGTAGAGCTTTCAGCAGGTAATTTGAGCTAAATATCGCACATATCTGGCAATTTGGGCTACATAGCGAGTATAACAGGACATTTTAGGTACACTGGCCATCTAACTGGCAATTTAGGTTAAACAGCGCGTAAAACTAGCAATTTGGGCTAAATTGCGCATGTAGCGGGTAATTGTTGGCTAAAAAGCGCATGTAACGCTCAATTTATGCTAAATAGCGAATATAACGGGCGATTTAAGCTGAACAGCGCATATAGGGGGCAATTTTGGATAAACAGCGCGTATACGGGACAATTCGGGCTAAACAGCCCGTATAACGGGAAATTTGAGCCAAATAGCGCATTCATCCGACCACGTGCGCACCGCAGGCTCTATTTTGAGCAGTGTGCAATGAACAATTAACCGATATTAACGGAGTTACAGGTAAAGCCGTCGTTTGTGCCGGTGACGTGAGGATCGCGTCATGTGACGCATCTTCCGCTCGCGAATTTAATGCCATATTAGAGTTTAAGTGATCTTGAAATTTTGTTCTCAAGAGCGATTGCTTGACTCATTATGAATGGCGCTACAAATTTTACTTTTTATCTAATAATACCTCATCGTGACGCGACATGACGTCATTTGACGTTTGCGAAAATGCTTAAGATGGCTTCTATTTCTTTAATATACCTACGTATCAACTCGGGCTATGACAGCTATTGCAAAAGTGGCTGAAAATAAAGCAACCCCAACATGTCGTAGGAGCACGTTAGCTATGACGTCATTTTTGACGCATACTTATCCTCTGCGCCAAAAAAGTTACACACGGCACAAAATGTCCCTGAACACGACCTTTTTTGTAAGTACCAAAAGTGATGTCATCGTGACGTCACGTGACTTATCAGAAAACTCAGATTCAACACAAGTCATCTTAATTCATATTTCTATGAAATATTTGAACATCATAGCGATAGCTTGATGGTAAACATGTCAAAAAGCGAAAAAAACGACAGAGGTCATTTAGTGCGTTTTTCGCAAAACTTATGATCATTATTTGCTCGAAAATGAGTATTACGCATCAAAATTTGAACAATACCTGAAACCTACGCCTCGATGAGTAGCACATTTTGAAACTAATTCGGGATCTCTAGCTTTAATATTAACTAAGATATAAGGGTTTTCAGTTATTATTTTTTTAAATCGCTGTGACCTTGACCTTTGACCTTGAAACTTGCGTGACGAGGAACTAAAGACTGTAAGCTGATGTATTCAAGTGTTAGACCACAATGAGACTTACCGTTTTCGAGTGAAACAGACATACAAGCAAACAAGAGATATTCGACCATAGGTCGAGGACGAAAATCCATAAGTAAATTTGAAAGCTGTAATAATGGCGACGTTACGAGTCGTCAGAGCCAATGTCCGCTAAAGGGCCTTATAGGGGCAATTTGGGCTAAATGCTGTCTTCGACAGGCAGTGTGGGACTGTAGGCGGAGCTTAAATGGACATCCAGTTTGAAGCCAAGAGCGCTTCCCTTGAAGCAATATTAACGGTACTTTCCTACCTTTTATTTATTATGTCTTCGTGACTTTATTTGACGATAGCGACAGTATTCACGAGGGCTTCCATTGTGTTAAATATACCTACTTACGAAATCATGGGTGAACTCATGAACTTATGGGTGATGATAGCTATTGCCAAATTAGCTGAACATCAAGCAGGCCCAAACTTTCATAGGAGCACGTAAGCTATGACGTTGACGCTCACTTAGCCCCCTCGCCATAAGGTGTCTCTGAAGACGACGTGTTTAAGTGAACATGAATTTTTTTTCTCAAGAGCGATTGCTTGACTCATTATGAATGGCGCTACGAACTTAAATTTGTATCTAATAATACCTCATCGTGACGTGGCATGACGTCATTTGACGTTCGCGAAAATGCTCAAGATGGCTTTTATTTTTTTAATATGCCTACTTATCAACTCTGGTTGTGACAGCTCTTGCCAAAGTGGCTGAAAATAAAGCAAACCAAATATTTCGTAGGATCACGTTAGCTATGACGTCATTTTTGACGCATACCTATCCCCTGCGCCAAAAGAGTTACACACGGCACCAACTGTCCCTGAACACGACCTGCAACGTCAAGCGACCCGAAGGTCGCCATACCTTATAATAGCTGAGTAATAGCTTACGTAAGTAGTGTGACGTCATGACGTCATAGTGACGTTATGACGTGACGCACGACAACGTGCAAGTGTCAATACGCCAAGGTTTACTGCCACAACTTATTCGATTAAAGAGCTAGGCTATTCTAGAAAGAATAGTCCTTCAGCTATGGCTTGACGAAATGGACAAAAGTTGCATTAGTTCATCATTTCGGAGACACGGAGACCTAGGTCAAGAACAAAGAACACTGCAGGCGAAGTGATATAGCAACTCACTTGTTTCTTTTACTAGTTCTCTGCCGATCAATGGTCCCTACCATTTGGCGAAAGATCACAGCTCTGGCATGTTTTTCTTAATTTTGACGTTGTTTTCAAGATGGACACAATCTCCATTCACTCATCATTGGTGGCCCCGCAAAGGTGTCGTCCCGCTTTGAAGGGCTCTAGCGCCATAACTGGGCAACATCCGCCTGATTGAAGCATTAACTGATCTCTAGATGCTTATTGGCAACTAGTTGGCGAAAAGAATGCAATTTTAGCATTTTTATCTGATTTTTGACGATTTTTCTTTCAATGGCAAGAATCTGTATGTTTATCATTAGGCCAGTGGCTTCGTTGTCATGGAAACAAAAAGTAATACAGAGATCGCCGTGTTTTTCTTATAACTTGCTTTAAGTTGATATTACCTCACTGTGTGGTGAAGGAGACTGAAATAGCTTGAGCGGAAGTAGGTCATATTCACTCAAGTTCATTTTTCCCCATAGGATCCCATGTTAAACGATTTTGACTATATACCGAAAAGTAATATGACTATGGAACCATGTGGACAGATTATGACTCAGCTTAGTATTATCCATCCACACCTGCAAGCTGTGAGTGGTGGCTTGAATAGGACGCCTGTGGGAGCCTCTGCTAACACCAAAAAGCCGTATCTTTCACCATTGGCCAAATTTCAAAAAAATCCTGTGACGTCACTATTTGATCCAATCCTATGCGGTAAGCACTTAGGCTAATATATATCATGTTTAACTAAGGAAAAAATCCCAGTGGCCCTTGATGGAGGCACTTGTGAAATACACGACAAAACAGTTTTCCCAGCCTGAAGATACAGCGCTTTAACACGGGAAGTCCCATACAAAAATGCCGTCAGCCGTGGAACCGGAGGTAAGAGAGGAACATATTGTTTTTAGCTTGCAGCTATACGAGGAACTACGTTTCCTACAATATGATGCTACCTTCTCATTTTTCGAATTTTTTTCAGATTTTTGATGATTTTTCTAAAGTACCAAAAGTGACGTCATCGTGACGTCACGTGACGCATCAGAAAACTCTAAGATATGACACAACTCATCTCAATTCATATTTCTATGGCATATTAGAACATCATAGCGATAGCTTGATGGCAAATGTGCCCAAAAGCGAGAAAACTGACAGAGGTCATTTAGTGGGTTTTCCGCAAAACTTACGACCTCATTTTACTCGAAAATTAATATTACGCATCAAAAAGTGAACAATACCCGAAAATTGCGCCTTGAATGCTAGCATATCTTGAAACTGACCAGAGATCTCTAGCGTTAATATTAACGGAGATATAAGCGTTTTTAGTTATTTTTTCAAAAACTCCCTGTGACCTGGACCTTTGATCTTTTAACCTGGGTGACGAGTATGGTGTAGCCCTATAGCCTAGCTATTAGATACTGAAGACTGCGAACCGATGTATGCAGCCGTTAGGTCACAAGAAGACTTTCCGTTTTTTGGTGAAACAGATATACATAGAAACAGACAAGAACTCAGTGGGACACTGATGATGACGAAAATCGACTTTAGGTCGAAGACCGTGTCTATCTGAACATGTTGATCGAAACCGCGACCGTCCACGATGATTATTAATGGAATGAGGGCCATTTCTAGATTGCGATTTGAGCTGAACAGCGCATATAGGGGGCAATTTTGGATAAACAGCGCGTATACGGGACAATTCGGGCTAAACAGCGCGTACCACGGGAAATTTAAGCCAAATAGCGCATTCATCCGACAACGTGCGCACCGCAGGCTCTATTTTGAGCAGTGTGCAATGAACAATTAACCGATATTAACGGAATTACAGGTAAAGCCGTCGTTTGTGCCGGTGACGTGAGGATCGCGTCATGTGACGCATTTTCCGCCCGCGAATTTAATGCCATATTAGAGTTTAAGTGGTCATGAAATTTTGTTCTCAAAAGCGATTGCTTGACTCATTATGAATGGCGCTACGAATTTTACTTTTTATCTAATAATACGTCATCGTGACGCAACATGACGTCATTTGACGTTTGCGAAAAAGCTTAAGATGGCTTCTATTTCTTTAATATACCTACGTATCAACTCGGGCTATGACAGCTATTGCCAAAGTGGCTGAAAATAAAGCAAACCCAACATTTCGTAGGAACACGTTAGCTATGACGTCTGTTTTGACGCATACTTATCGCCTGCGCCAAAAAAGTTACATACGGCACAAACTGTCCCTGAACACGACCTGCAACGTCAAGCAACCCGAAAGTCGCCATACCCTGTAATAGCTGAGTAATAGCCTACGTAAGATTTGACGTCATGACGTCATAGTGACGTTATGACGTGACGCACAACAACGTCCAAGTGGCAATATGCCAAGCTTTACTGCCACAACTTATTCGATTAAGGAGCTAGGCGATAGAAAGATTAGTCCTTCAGCTATGGCTTGGCAAAATGGCCAAAAATTGCTTAGGCTTATCATTGCGGAAGCACGGAGACCGACGGCAAAAACAAAGAACACTGTAGGCGAAGCAATATAGCAACCAATTTGTTTCTTTTACTATTGTTCTGACCATCAACGTTCCCTACCATTTGACGCAAACATCACAGCTCTAGCTTGTTTTTCTGATTTTTGACGATTTTTTCAAGATGGACACAATCTCCATTCACTCATCATTGGCGGCCCCGCGAAGGTGTCGACCCACTTCGGAGCGCTCTAGCGCCATAACTAGACAAGATCCGCCTAGTTAAAGCACTAAGTGATCTGAAGATGCTTATTGGCAACTAGTTGGCGAAAAGAATGCAATTTTAGCATTGTTATCTGATTTTTGACGATTTTTCTTTCAATGGCAGGAATCTGTATGTTTATCATTAGGCCAGTGGCTTCGTTGCCATGGAAACAAAAAGTAATACAGAGATCGCCGTGTGTTTCTTATAACTTGCTTTAAGATGATATTATCTTACTGTGTGGCGAAGGAGACTGAAATAGCTTGAACGGAAGTAGGTCATATTCGATCAAGTTCATTTTTCCCCATAGGATCCCATGTTAAACGATTTCGACTATATACCGAAAAGTAATGTGGCTATGGAACCATGTTGACAGATTATAACTCAGCTTAGTATTATCCATCCACAGCTGCAAGCATTGAGTGATGGCTTGAATAGAACACCCGTGGGAGCCTCTGCTAACACCAAAAAGCCGTATCTTTCACCATTGGTTAAATTTCCAAAAAATCCTGTGACGTCACTATTTGCTCTAATTGCATATGGTAAGCACTGTGGCTACTAGACGTCATGTTTAACTAAGACAAAAATACCGGTGTTGTTTGCTGGAGGCACTTGCGACATACGCGACAAAACATTTTTTCCCAGCCTAAAGATACAGCCCTTTTAACATGGGAAGTCCCATAGAGAAATTCCCCCGGCCCTGGAACCGGAAGTAAAATAGGAACGTATTGTTTTTAGTTTGTAGCTATACGAGGAACTACTTTCCCTACAATATAATGCTACTCTCGCATTTTTGTGATATTTTTCTGATTTTTGATGATTTTTTGTAAGTACCGAAAGTGACGTCATCGTGACGTCACGTGACGTATCAGAAAACTCTAAGATTCGACACAACTCATCACGATTCATATTTCTATGACATATTTGAACATCATAGCGATAGCTTGATGGCAAATGTGCCAAAAAGCGACAAAACTGACAGAGCTCATTTAGTGCGTTTTCCGCAAAACCTATGACCTCGTTTTCCTCGAAAATGAGTATTACGCATCAAAAAGTGAACAATACCCGAAAACTGCACATTCTGAAACTAATCCGAGACCTCTAGCTTTAATATTAACGGAGATATAAGCGTTTTTAGTTATTTTTTCAAAAAATCGCTGTGACCTTGACCTTTGACCTTTCGACCTGCATGACGAGAATGTTGTAGCCCTATAGCCTAGCTATTAGGTACTAAAGACTGCGAACTAATACATACAGCCGTTAGGGCACAAGTAGACTTCCCGTTTTCGAGTGAGACAGACATACATACATACATACATGCATACATACATACATACATACATACATACATACATACATACATACATACATACATACATACATACAAACAAACAAGAACTCAGTGGGACACTGATGATGACGAAAATCGACTTTAGGTCAAAGAGCGTGTCTTTTTGAACATGGTGATCCAAACCGCGACCCTCCACGATGATTATTAAGGGAATGAGGGCCATTTCTAGATTCCGGTACATTGAGTACACATGCTCGGTCCCCTGGCTTGAACTTTACATTGAATATGATAGCGTGGTTTTGAGGTCAAGACGGGGCCTCGGAATTAGGTCAGCGGCTTGAGTGAATGGTATTACAAATGCTCGTGCCGACCTAGTGTGGACTTAAAAAAAAAAAAAAAAAAAAGTAAAAAGTTAGTGACCTAAATGGTGTGTATTGTTGCCCAAGGTCGTCTCTCACATTGCCGCTGCATGACATTTTTGTGAAATTTTCCCCAATTTTTTTTTCCGGATTTCCTGGGGGAGGGGACGGGGTGTGTTGGGATGACAGCACCGTGGCCACTGGTCATTCATTAGAGGACTAAACAAAATCACCCTGAAGTGATCAGGCGTGTATCGATGATGCCTTGGGTTGTCCTTCGCAAGTGGCGGTCCGCAGGGTCTTCGAATAGGGATGCTAATCAGGATTCGGGGGACCAATAGGGATCTGATGGGTCGATTAGGGTTGTGTGGGACAAATCGAGATGTGCAGGGTCGAATTCGACGGTTCGAAACGGGATCCGTGGGACACATTGGTATACGACGGGTCAAAGCTGGTTTCGTTGGGTTCAATCTGGATTAGCAATGTTCAATCAGGATCACCAAGGTCGAATCGGGATCTGAAGGTCAAATAGGGATGCGACGGGTCAATCTGCATCCTAGTTGTCAAATCTCTATCTGGCGGCTTCCACCAGGTTCTGAGGGAGTCAATAAAAATCATATGAGTCCAATCTGGATCCGACAGATTAAATCTGGGTCTGACGGGTCTAGTGGGGATGCCAGATGACTACTCGGGATCTGAGAGGGCAAATGTGGATGTCCAGGTCGAATGGGGAGCTGAAAAGGTCAATATGGATCTGAGAGGCAAAATAGGCGTCTGTGAATGATATCTGGATCTGAGGGATCAATATGGATCTGAGAGGTCAAGTCTGGATCTGATACGTCAAATCTGGATCTGAAGGATCACTCTGGATCTGAATGGTCAATCAGGATCTGAGAGGTCAAATCTAGATCTGAGAGGTCAATTCTGGGTCTGAGAGGTCCAATCTGGATCTGAAGGATCAAATCTGGATTTGAGGGATCAAATCTGGATTTGAGGGATCAAATCTGGATCTGAGGGTCAAATCTGGATCTGAGGGATCAAATCTGGATCTGAAGGGTCAAATCTTGATCTGAGGGTCAACTCTCGATCTGAGGGGTCAATCTGGATCTGAGGGATCAAATCTGGATCTGAGGGATCAAATCTGGATCTGAAGGGTCAAATCTTGATCTGAGGGTCAACTCTCGATCTGAGGGGTCAATCTGGATCTGAGGGATCAAATCTGGATCTGAGGGATCAAATCTGGATCTGAAGGGTCAAATCTGGATCTGAGGATCAAATCTGGATCTGAGGGGTCAATCTGGATCTGAGAGGTCAAATCTGGATCTGAGAGGTCAAATCTTGATCTGAGAGCTCAAATCTGGATCTGAGGGATCAAATCTGGATCTGAGGGATCAAATCTGGATCTAAGGGATCAAATCTGGATCTGAGGGTCAAATCTGGATCTGAGGGGTCAATCTGGATCTGAGAGGACAAATATGGATCTGAGAGGTCAAATCTGGATCTGAGGGATCAAATCTGGATTTGAAGGGTCAAATCTGGATCTGAGGTGTCAATCTAGATCTGAGAGGTCAAATCTGGATCTGAGGGGTCAATCTGGATCTGAGAGGTCAAATCTGGATCTGAGGGGTCAAATCGGGATCTGAGGGGTCAATTAGTGCCTTCACTTGACAATTTGGATCAAATAGAGGTTTCAGCGGGCAAAATAGAGTTTTAGTGGGTAAATTTGACCCAGTAGGCGGGGCGGGGTCTGAGCCGGGGCAAGGGCGGCGAGCGGGGTCTGAGCCGGGGCAAGGGTGGCGGGTGTGTCTGAGCCGGGGCAGAGACAGCGGGCGGGGTCTGAACCGCGGCATGGACGGCGGGTGGGGTCTGAGCCGGGGAAATGACGGCGGCCGGGGTCTGAGCCTGGGCATGGGCGGCGGGCGGGGTCTGAGCCGGGGCAAGCACGGCGCGCGGGGTCTGAGCCGGGGCAAGGACGGCGCGTGGGGTCTGAGCCGGGGCAAGGACGGCGGGTGGTGTCTGAGTCGGGGCAAAGGCAACGCGCGGGGTCTGACATGGGGCAAGGGCGGCTGGCGGGGTCTTAGCCGGCGCAAGGACGGCCGGCTGGGTCTGAGCCGGGGCAAGGACGGCGGGTGGGGTCTGAGTCCGGGCAAAGACAGGGGGCGGGGTCTGACATGGGGCAAGGGCGGCCGGCGGGGTCTGAGCATGGACAAAGACAGTGGGCGGGCTATGAGCAGGGGCAAAGACGGCGGGGCGGGGTCTGAGTCGGGGCAAGGACGGCGGGTAGGGTCTGAGTCGGGGCAAAGGCAACGCGCGGGGTCTGACATGGGGCAAGGGCGGCGGGCGGGGTCTGACCCGTGCCAAGGACGGCGGGCGGGGTCTGACCCCGGGGCAAGGACGGCGGGCGGGGTCTGAACCGGTGGGCGGGGACGGCGGGTGTGTCTGAGCCGGGGCAAGGACGGCGGGCGGGGTGTGAACCGGTGGGCGGGGACGGCGAGTGTGTCTGAGCCGGGGCAAAGACAGCGGGCGGGGTCTGAACCGCGGCATGGACGGCGGGTGGGGTCTGAGTCGGGGAAACGGCGGCGGCCGGGGTCTGAGCCAGGGCAAGGGCGGCGGGCGGGGTCTGAGCCGGGGCAAGGAGGGCGGGCGGGGTCCGACCCGGGCCAAGGACGGCGGGCGGGGTCTGACCCGGGGCAAGGGCGGCGGGCGTGATCTGACCCAGGGCAAGGACGGCGGGCGGGGTCTGAACCGGTGGGCGGGAACGGCGGGTGTGTCTGAGCCGGGGCAGAGACAGCGGGCGGTTTCTGAACCGCGGCATGAACGGCGGGTGGCGTCTGAGTCGGGGAAATGGCGGCGGCCGGGGTCTGAGCCAGGGCAAGGGCGGCGGGCGGGGTCTGAGCCGGGGCAAGCACGGCGCGCGGGGTCTGAGCCGGGGCAAGGACGGCGCGTGGGGTCTGAGCCGGGGCAAGGACGGCGGGTGGGGTCTGAGTCGGGGCAAAAGCAACGCGCGGGGTCTGACATGGGGCAAGGGCGGCTGGCGGGGTCTTTGCCGGCGCAAGGACGGCGGGCGGGGTCTGAGCCGGGGCAAGGACGGCGGGTGAGGTCTGAGTCGGGGCAAAGACAGCGGGCAGGGTCTGAGTCTGCGCAAGGACGGCGCGCGGGGTCTGACCAGGGGCAAGGGTGGCGGGCGGGTTCTGAGCCGGGGCAAGGGCGGCGGGCGGGGTCTGAGCCGGGGCAAGGACGGCGCGCGGGGTCTGACCCAGGGCAAGGGCGGCGGGCGGGGTCTGAGCCAGGGCAAGGGCGGCGGGCGGGGTCTGAGCCGGGGCAAGGACGGCGGATGGGGTCTGAGTCGGGGCAAGGACGGCGGGCGGGGTCTGACATGGGGCAAGGGCGGCTGGCGGGGTCTTAGCCGGCGCAAGGACGGCGGGCGGGGTCTGAGCCGGGGCAAGGACGGCGGGCGGGGTCTGAGCGTGGACAAAGGCAGTGGGCGGGCTATGAGCAGGGGCAAAGACGGCGGGGCGGGTTCTGAGCCGGGGCAAGGACGGCGGGCTGGGTCTGACCCGGGGCAAGGGCGGCGGGCGGGGTCTGAGCCGGGGCAAGGACGGCGGGCGGTGTCTGACCCGGGGCGAGGGTGGCGGGCGGGGTCTGACCCAGGGCAAGGACGGCGGGTGGGGTCTGAGTCGGGGCAAGGACGGCGGGTAGGGTCTGAGTCGGGGCAAAGGCAACGCGCGGGGTCTGACATGGAGCAAGGGCGGCGGGCGGGGTCTGACCCGGGCCAAGGATGGCGGGCGGGGTCTGACCCGGGGCAAGGACGGCGGGCGGGGTCTGAACCGGTGGGCGGGGACGGCGGGTGTGTCTGAGCCGGGGCAGAGAGAGCGGGCGGGGTCTGAACCGCGGCATGGACGGCGGGTGGGGTCTGAGCCGGGGAAATGACGGCGGCCGGGGTCTGAGCCGGGGCAAGGACGGCGCGTGGGGTCTGAGCCGGCGCAAGGACGGCGGGCGGGGTCTGAGCCGGGGCAAGGACGGCGGGTGAGGTCTGAGTCGGGGCAAAGACAGCGGGCGGGGTCTGAGTCTGGGCAAGGACGGCTGGCGGGGTCTGACCCGGGGCAAGGGCGGCGGGCGGGGTCTGAGCCGGGGCAAGGGCGGCGGGCGGGGTCTGAGCCGGGGCAAGGACGGCGGGCGAGGTCTGAGCCGGGGCAAGGACGGCGGGCGGGTTCTGAGCCGGGGCAAGCACGGCGCGCGGGGTCTGACCCGGGGCAAGGGCGGCGGGCGGGGTCTGAGCCGGGGCAAGGGCGGCGGGCGGGGTCTGAGCCGGGGCAAGGACGGCGGATGGGGTCTGAGTCGGGGCAAGGACGGTGGGCGGGGTCTGACATGGGGCAAGGGCGGCTGGCGGGGTCTTAGCCGGCGCAAGGACGGCGGGCGGGGTCTGAGCCGGGGCAAGGACGGCGGGCGGGGTCTGAGCGTGGATAAAGACAGTGGGCGGGCTATGAGCAGGGGCAAAGACGGCGGGGCGGGGTCTAAGCCGGGGCAAGGACGGCGGGCCGGGTCTGACCCGGGGCAAGGGCGGCGGGCGGGGTCTGAGCCGGGGCAAGGACGGCGGGCGGTGTCTGACCCGGGGCGAGGGCGGCGGGCGGGGTCTGACCCGGGCCAAGGACGGCGGGCGGGGTCTGACCCGGGGCAAGGACGGCGGGCGGGGTCTGAACCGGTGGGCGGGGACGGCGGGTGTGTCTGAGCCGGGGCAGAGACAGCGGGCGGGGTCTAAACCGCGGCATGGACGGCGGATGGGGTCTGAGCCAGGGCATGGGCGGCGGGCGGGGTCTGAGCCGGGGCAAGCACGGCGCGCGGGGTCTGAGCCGGGGCAAGGACGGCGCGTGGGGTCTGAGCCGGGGCAAGGACGGCGGGTGGTGTCTGAGTCGGGGCAAAGGCAACGCGCGGGGTCTGACATGGGGCGAGGGCGGCTGGCGGGGTCTTAGCCGGCGCACGGACGGCCGGCGGGGTCTGAGCCGGGGCAAGGACGGCGGGTGGGGTCTGAGCCGGGGCAAGGACGGCGGGTGGGGTCTGACATGGGGCAAAGACAGGGGGCGGGGTCTGACATGGGGCAAGGGCGGCTGGCGGGGTCTGAGCGTGGACAAAGACAGTGGGCGGACTATGAGCAGGGGCAAAGACGGCGGGGCGGGGTCTGAATCGGGGCAAGGACGGCGGGTAGGGTCTGAGTCGGGGCAAAGGCAACGCGCGGGGTCTGATATGGGGCAAGGGCGGCGGGCGGGGTCTGACCCGGGCCAAGGACGGCGGGCGGGGTCTGACCCGGGGCAAGGACGGCGGGCGGGGTCTGAACCGGTGGGCGGGGACGGCGGGTGTGTCTGAGCCGGGGCAAGGACGGCGGGCGGGGTGTGAACCGGTGGGCGGGGACGGCGGGTGTGTCTGAGCCGGGGCAGAGACAGCGGGCGGGGTCTGAACCGCGGCATGGACGGCGGGTGGGGTCTGAGTCGGGGAAATGGCGGCGGCCGGGGTCTGAGCCAGGGCAAGGGCGGCGGGCGGGGTCTGAGCCGGGGCAAGCACGGCGCGCGGGGTCTGACCCGGGGCAAGGGCGGCGGGCGGGGTCTGAGCCGGGGCAAGGACGGCGGGCGGGGTCTGACCCGGGGCAAGGGCGGCGGGCGTGATCTGACCCAGGGCAAGGACGGCGGGCGGGGTCTGAACCGGTGGGCGGGGACGGCGGGTGTGTCTGAGCCGGGGCAAGCACGGCGCGCGGGGTCTGAGCCGGGGCAAGGACGGCGCGTGGGGTCTGAGCCGGGGCAAGGACGGCGGGTGGGGTCTGGGTCGGGGCAAAAGCAACGCGCGGGGTTTGACATGGGGCAAGGGCGGCTGGCGGGGTCTTAGCCGGCGCAAGGACGGCGGGCGGGGTCTGAGCCGGAGCAAGGGCGGCGGGCGGGGTCTGAGCCGGGAAAAGGACGGCGGGCGGGGTCTGAGCCGGGGCAAGGACGGCGGGCGGGGTCTGGGCCTGGGCAATGACAGCGGGCGGGGTCTGAGCCTGGGCAAGGACGGCGGGCGGGGTCTGAGCCTGCGCAAGGACGGCGGGCGGGGTCTGAGCCGGTGGGCGTGGACGGCGGGTGGGTCTGAGCCGGGGAAAGGACGGCGGACGGGGTCTGAGTCGGGTAAAGGACGGCGGGCGGGGTCTGACCCGGGGCAAGGGCGGCGGGCCGGTGGGCGGGGACGGCTGGCGGGGTATGAGTCCGGGCAAAGACAGCGCGCGGTGTCTGAGCCAGGGCAAGGACGGCGGGCGGGGTCTGCGACTGGACAAGGACTGCGCGCGGGGTCTGACCCGGGACAAGGACGGCAGTCGGGGTCTGAGCCGGGGTCAGGACGGCGGGCGGGGTCTGACCGGGGGCAAGGACGGCGGTCGGGGTCTGAGCCGGGGTCAGGACGGCGGGCGGGGTCTGAGCCGGGGCAAGGGCGGCGGGCGGGGTCTGAGCCGAGGCAAGTGCCGCAGGCGGGGTCTGAGTCCGGGAAAGGACGGCGGGCGGGGTCTGAGCCGGGGTCAGGATGGCGGGCGGGGTCTAAGCCGGGGCCAGGACGGCGGGCGGGGTCTGAGCCGGGTCAAGGGCGGCGGGCGGGGTCTGCGCCGGTGGGCGGGGACGGCGGGTGTGTCTGAGCCGGGGAAAGGACGGCCGGCAGGCGGGGTCTGAGTCAGGAAAAAAACGGCGGGCGGGGTCTGACCCGGGGCAAGGGCGCGGGCCGGTGGGCGGGGACGGCTGGCGGGGTATGAGTCCGGGCAAAGACAGCGCGCGGTGTCTGAGCCAGGGCAAGGACGGCGGGCGGGGTCTGAGTCGGGGAAAGGACAGCGGGCGGGGTCTAACCCGGGGCAAGGACGGCGGTCGGGGTCCCAGCCGGGGTCTGGTCGGCGGTCGGGGTCTCAGCCGGGGTCAGGTCGGCGGGCGGGGTGTAAGCCGGGGCCAGGACGGCGCGCGGGGTCTGAGCCGGGGAAAGGACGGCGGGCGGGGTGTAAGCCGAGGCCAGGACGGCGGGCGGGGTCTGAGCCGGGGCAAGGGCGGCGGGCGGGGTCTGAGCCGGGGAAAGGACGGCGGGCGGGGTCTGAGTCGGGGAAAGGACGGCGGCGGGATCTGAGCCGGGACAAGGGCGGCGGGCGGGGTCTGAGCCGAGGCAAGTGCGGCAGGCGGGGTGAGTCCGGGAAAGGACAGCGGGCGGGGTCTAACCCGGGGCAAGGACGGCGGTCGGGGTCCCAGCCGGGGTCAGGTCGGCGGTCGGGGTCTCAGCCGGGGTCAGGTCGGCGGGCGGGGTGTAAGCCGGGGCCAGGACGGCGCGCGGGGTCTAACCCGGGGCAAGGGCGGCGGTCGGGGTCCCAGCCGGGGTCAGGTCGGCGGGCGAGGTCTGAGCCGGGGCAAGGGCGGCGGGCGAGGTCTGAGCCGGGGCAAGGGCGGCGGGCGGGGCCTGACCCGGGGCAAGGGCGGCGGGCCGGGTCTGAGCCGGAGAAAGGACGGCGGGCGGGGTCTGAGCCGGGGCCAGGACGGCGGGTGGGGTCTGAGCCGGTGGGCCGGACGGCGGGCGGGGTCTGAGTTTGGGCAAAGAGAGCGAGCGATGTCTGAGCTAGGGCAAGGACGGCGGGTGGGGTCTGAGTCGGGGCAATGACGGCGGGCAGGGTCTGAGCCTGGGCAAGGACGGCGGCGGGGTCCGAGCCGAGGCAAGTGCGGCATTCGGGGTCTGAGTCCGGGAAAGGACGGCGGGCCGGGTCTGACCCGGGGCAAGGACGGCGGGCGGGGTCTGAGCCGGGGCCAGGACGGCGGGTGGGGTCTGAGCCGGTGGGCCGGACGGCGGGCGGGGTCTGACTTTGGGCAAAGAGAGCGAGCGATGTCTGAGCTAGGGCAAGGACGGCGGGTGGGGTCTGAGTCGGGGCAAGGACGGCGGGCGGGGTCTGAGCCTGGGCAAGGACGGCGGCGGGGTCCGAGCCGAGGCAAGTGCGGCAGGCGGGGTCTGAGTCCGGGAAAGGACGGCGGGCGGGGTCTGACCCGGGGCAAGGACGGCGGTCGGGGTCTGAGCCGGGGTCACGGCGGCGGCGGGGTCTAAGCCGGGGCTAGGACGGCGGTAGGCGGGTTCTGAGTCGGGGAAAGGACGGCGGCGGGGCCTGAGCCGGGGCAAGGACGGCGGGCGGGGTCTGAGTCGGGGAAAGGACGGCGGGCGGGGTCTGAGTCGGGGTCAGGGCGGCGGCGGGGTCTAAGCCGGGGCTAGGACGGCGGTAGGCGGGTTCTGAGTCGGGAAAAGGACAGCGGCGGGGCCTGAGCCGGGGCAAGGACGGCGGGCGGGGTCTTAGTCGGGAAAAAGACGGCGGGCGGGGTCTGAGTCGGGGAAAGGACGGCGGGCGGGGTCTGAGCCGGGGCAAGGACGGCGGGCGGGGTCTGACCCGGGGTCAGGACGGCGGGGGGGGTCTGAGCCGGGGTCAGAACGGCGGGCGGGGTCTGAGTCGGAGAAAGGACGGCGGTCGGGTTCTGAGCCGTGGTCAGGATGGCAGGCGGGGTCTGAGCCGGGGTCAGGACGGCGGGCGGGGTCTGAGCCGGGGTCAGGACGGTGGGCGGGGTCTGAGCCGGGGCCAGGACGGCGGGCGGGGTCTGAGCCGGGGCAAGGGTGGCGGGCGAGGTCTGAGCCAGGTCAAGGACGGCGGGCGGGGTCTGAGCCGGTGGGCGGGGACGGCGGGTGTGTCTGAGTCGGGGAAAGGACGGCGGGCGGGGTCTGAGCCGAGGTCAGGACGACGGGCGGGATCTGAGCCGGGGAAAGGACGGCGGGCGGGGTCTGAGTCAGGGAAAGGACGGCGGGCGGGGTCTGAGTCAGGGAAAGGACGGCGGGCGGGGTCTGACCCGGGGCAAGGGCGGCGGGCCGGTGGGCGGGGACGGCTGGCGGGGTATGAGTCCGGGCAAAGACAGCGCGCGGTGTCTGAGCCAGGGCAAGGACGACGGGCGGGATCTGAGCCGGGGCCAGGGCGGCGGGCAGGGTCTGAGCCGGGGCCAGGACGGCGGACGGGGTCTGAGCCGTGACAAGGATGGCAGGCGGGGTCTAAGGCGGGACAAGGAGAGCGGGCGGAGTCTGAGCCGGGGCCACGACGGCTAGCGGGGTCTGAGCCGGGGCCAGGACGGCGGGCGGGATCTGAGCCTGGGCAAGGACGGCGGGCGGGGTCTGAGCCTTGGCAAGGACCGCGGGCGGGGTCTTAGCCGGCGCAAGGACGGCGGGCGGGGTCTGAGCCGGGGCAAGGTCGGCGGGTGAGGTCTGAATCGGAGCTAAGACAGCGGGCGGGGTCTCAGTCTGGGCAAGGACGGCGCGCGGGGGTCTGAGCCGGGGCAAGGGCGGCGGGCGGGATCTGAGCCTGGGCAAGGACGGCGGGCGGGGTCTGAGCCTGGGCAAGGACGGCGGGCGGGGTCTGAGCCGGTGGGCGTGGACGGCGGGTGGGTCTGAGCCGGGGAAAGGACGGCGGACGGGGTCTGAGTCGGCTAAAGGACGGCGGGCGGGGTCTGACCCGGGGCAAGGGCGGCGGGCCGGTAGGCGGGGACGGCTGGCGGGGTATGAGTCCGGGCAAAGACAGCGCGCGGTGTCTGAGCCAGGGCAAGGACGGCGGGCGGGGTCTGAGCCGGGGCAAGGACGACAGGCGGGGTCTGAGCCGGGGCAAGGACGGCGGGCGGGGTCTGAGCCGGGGCAAGGACGGCGGGCGGGGTCTGAGCCCGGGCAAGGACGACACGCGGGGTCTGAGTCCGGGCAAAGACAGCGGGCGGTGTCTGCGACTGGGCAAGAACTGCGCGCGGGGTCTGAGCCGGGGCAAGGACGGCGGGTGGGGTCTGAGTCGGGGCAAAGACAGCGGGCGGGGTCTAAGCCTGGGCTAGGACGGTGCGCGGGGTCTGACCCGGGACAAGGACGGCGGTCGGGGTCTGAGTCGGGGTCAGGACGGCGGGCGGGGTCTGACCCGGGGCAAGGGCGGCTGGCCGGGTCTGAGCCGGGGAAAGGACGGCGGGCGAGGTCTGAGCCGGGGCAAGGGCGGCGGGCGGGGCCTGACCCGGGGCAAGGGCGGCGGGCCGGGTCTGAGCCGGAGAAAGGACGGCGGGCGGGGTCTGACCCGGGGCCAGGACGGCGGGTGGGGTCTGAGCCGGTGGGCCGGACGGCGGGCGGGGTCTGAGTTTGGGCAATAAGAGCGAGCGATGTCTGAGCTAGGGCAAGGACGGCGGCGGGGTCCGAGCCGAGGCAAGTGCGGCAGGCGGGGTCTGAGTCCGGGAAAGGACGGCGGGCGGGGTCTGAGCCGGGGTCACGGCGGCGGCGGGGTCTAAGCCGGGGCTAGGACGGCGGTAGGCGGGTTCTGAGTCGTGGAAAGGACGGCGGCGGGGCCTGAGCCGGGGCAAGGACGGCGGGCGGGGTCTGAGTCGGGGAAAGGACGGCGGGCGGGGTCTGAGTCGGGGTCAGGGCGGCGGCGGGGTCTAAGCCGGGGCTAGGACGGCGGTAGGCGGGTTCTGAGTCGGGAAAAGGACGGCGGCGGGGCCTGAGCCGGGGCAAGGACGGCGGGCGGGGTCTGAGTCGGGAAAAGGACGGCGGGCGGGGTCTGAGTCGGGGAAAGGACGGCGGGCGGGGTCTGAGCCGGGGCAAGGACGGCGGGCGGGGTCTGACCCGGGGTCAGGACGGCGGGGGGGGTCTGAGCCGGGGTCAGAACGGCGGGCGGGGTCTGAGTCGGAGAAAGGACGGCGGTCGGGGTCTGAGCCGGGGTCAGGACGGCGGGCGGGGTCTGAGCCGGGGTCAGGACGGTGGGCGGGGTCTGAGCCGGGGCAAGGGTGGCGGGCGAGGTCTAAGCCAGGTCAAGGACGGCGGGCGGGGTCTGAGCCGGTGGGCGGGGACGGCGGGTGTGTCTGAGTCGGGGAAAGGACGGCGGGCGGGGTCTGAGCCGAGGTCAGGACGACGGGCGGGATCTGAGCCGGGGAAAGGACGGCGGGCGGGGTCTGAGTCAGGGAAAGGACGGCGGGCGGGGTCTGAGTCAGGGAAAGGACGGCGGGCGGGGTCTGACCCGGGGCAAGGGCGGCGGGCCGGTGGGCGGGGACGGCTGGCGGGGTATGAGTCCGGTCAAAGACAGCGCGCGGTGTCTGAGCCAGGGCAATGACGGCGGGCGGAGTCTGAGTCGGGGAAAAGACGGCGGCGGGGTCTGAGCCGGGGCCAGGACGGCGGGCAGGGTCTGAGCCGGGGCCAGGACGGCGGACGGGGTCTGAGCCGTGACAAGGATGGCAGGCGGGGTCTAAGGCGGGACAAGGAGAGCGGGCGGAGTCTGAGCCGGGGCCACGACGGCTAGCGGGGTCTGAGCCGGGGCCAGGACGGCGGGCGGGGTCTGAGTCTGGGAAAGGACGGCGGGCGCGGTCTGAGCCGGGGCAAGGACGGCGGGCGGGATCTGAGCCTGGGCAAGGACGGCGGGCGGGGTCTGAGACTGGGCAAGGACGGCGGGCGGGGTCTGAGCCGGTGGGCGTGGACGGCGGGTGGGTCTGAGCCGGGGAACGGACGGCGGACGGGGTCTGAGTCGGGTAAAGGACGGCGGGCGGGGTCTGACCCGGGGCAAGGGCGGCGGGCCGGTAGGCGGGGACGGCTGGCGGGGTATGAGTCCGGGCAAAGACAGCGCGCGGTGTCTGAGCCAGGGCAAGGACGGCGGGCGGGGTCTGAGCCGGGGCAAGGACGGCGGGCGGGGTCTGAGCCCGGGCAAGGACGACACGCGGGGTCTGAGTCCGGGGAAAGACAGCGGGCGGTGTCTGCGACTGGGCAAGGACTGCGCGCGGGGTCTGAGCCGGGGCAAGGACGCCGGGTGGGGTCTGAGTCGGGGAAAAGACGGCGGCGGGGTCTGAGCCGGGGTCAGGACGGCGGGCGGGATCTGAGCCGGGGCCAGGACGGCGGGCAGGGTCTGAGCCGGGGCCAGGACGGCGGACGGGGTCTGAGCCGTGACAAGGATGGCAGGCGGGGTCTAAGGCGGGACAAGGAGAGCGGGCGGAGTCTGAGCCGGGGCCACGACGGCTAGCGGGGTCTGAGCCGGGGCCGGGACGGCGGGCGGGGTCTGAGTCTGGGAAAGGACGGCGGGCGCGGGCTGAGCCGGGGCCAGGACGGCGGGCGGGGTCTGAGCCGGGGCAAGGGTGGCGGGCGGGGTCTGAGCCGGGACAAGGACAGCGGGCGGGGTCTGAGCCGGGGCCAGGACGGCGGGCGGGGTCTGAGTCGGGGCAGGAACGGCGGGCGGGATCTGACCCGGGGCAAGGGCGGCGGGCGGGGTCTGAGCCGGGGCAAGGACGGCGGGCGGGGTCTGACCCGGGTCAAGGGCGGCGGGCGTGGTCTGACCTAGGGCAAGGACGGCGGGCGGGGCAAGGACGGCGGGCGGGGTCTGAGCCGGGGCAAGCACGGCGCGCGGGGTCTGAGCCGGGGGAAGGACGGCGCGTGGGGTCTGAGCCGGGGCAAGGACGGCGGGTGGGGTCTGAGTCGGGGCAAAAGCAACGCGCGGAGTCTGACATGGGGCAAGGGCGGCTGGCGGGGTCTTAGCCGGCGCAAGGACGGCGGGCGGGGTCTGAGCCGGGGCAAGGACGGCGGGCGGGGTCTGAGCCTGGGCAAGGACGGCGGGCGGGGTCTGAGCCGGTGGGCGTGGACGGCGGGTGGGTCTGAGCCGGGGAAAGGACGGCGGACGGGGTCTGAGTCGGGTAAAGGACGGCGGGCGGGGTCTGACCCGGGGCAAGGGCGGCGGTCCGGTAGGCGGGGACGGCTGGCGGGGTATGAGTCCGGGCAAAGACAGCGCGCGGTGTCTGAGCCAGGGCAAGGACGGCGGGCGGGGTCTGAGCCGGGGCAAGGACGACAGGCGGGGTCTGAGCCGGGGCAAGGACGGCGGGCGGGGTCTGAGCCGGGGCAAGGACGGCGGGCGGGGTCTGAGCCCGGGCAAGGACGACACGCGGGGTCTGAGTCCGGGCAAAGACAGCGGGCGGGGTCTAAGCCTGGGCTAGGACGGCGCGCGGGGTCTGACCCGGGACAAGGACGGCGGTCGGGGTCTGAGCCGGGGTCACGGCGGCGGCGGGGTCTAAGCCGGGGCTAGGACGGCGGTAGGCGGGTTCTGAGTCGGGGAAAGGACGGCGGCGGGGCCTGAGCCGGGGCAAGGACGGCGGGCGGGGTCTGAGTCGGGGAAAGGACGGCGGGCGGGGTCTGAGTCGGGGTCAGGGCGGCGGCGGGGTCTAAGCCGGGGCTAGGACGGCGGTAGGCGGGTTCTGAGTCGGGAAAAGGACGGCGGCGGGGCCTGAGCCGGGGCAAGGACGGCGGGCGGGGTCTGAGTCGGGAAAAGGACGGCGGGCGGGGTCTGAGTCGGGGAAAGGACGGCGGGCGGGGTCTGAGCCGGGGCAAGGACGGCGGGCGGGGTCTGACCCGGGGTCAGGACGGCGGGGGGGGGGGTCTGAGCCGGGGTCAGAACGGCGGGCGGGGTCTGAGTCGGAGAAAGGACGGCGGTCGGGGTCTGAGCCGGGGTCAGGACGGCGGGCGGGGTCTGAGCCGGGGTCAGGACGGTGGGCGGGGTCTGAGCCGGGGCAAGGGTGGCGGGCGAGGTCTAAGCCAGGTCAAGGACGGCGGGCGGGGTCTGAGCCGGTGGGCGGGGACGGCGGGTGTGTCTGAGTCGGGGAAAGGACGGCGGGCGGGGTTTGAGCCGAGGTCAGGACGACGGGCGGGATCTGAGCCGGGGAAAGGACGGCGGGCGGGGTCTGAGTCAGGGAAAGGACGGCGGGCGGGGTCTGAGTCAGGGAAAGGACGGCGGGCGGGGTCTGACCCGGGGCAAGGGCGGCGGGCCGGTGGGCGGGGACGGCTGGCGGGGTATGAGTCCGGTCAAAGACAGCGCGCGGTGTCTGAGCCAGGGCAATGACGGCGGGCGGAGTCTGAGTCGGGGAAAAGACGGCGGCGGGGTCTGAGCCGGGGCCAGGACGGCGGACAGGGTCTGAGCCGGGGCCAGGATGGCGGACGGGGTCTGAGCCGTGACAAGGATGGCAGGCGGGGTCTAAGGCGGGACAAGGAGAGCGGGCGGAGTCTGAGCCGGGGCCACGACGGCTAGCGGGGTCTGAGCCGGGGCCAGGACGGCGGGCGGGGTCTGAGTCTGGGAAAAGACGGCGGGCGCGGTCTGAGCCGGGGCAAGGACGGCGGGCGGGATCTGAGCCTGGGCAAGGACGGCGGGCGGGGTCTGAGACTGGGCAAGGACGGCGGGCGGGGTCTGAGCCCGGGCAAGGACGGCGGGCGGGGTCTGAGCCCGGGCAAGGACGACACGCGGGGTCTGAGTCCGGGCAAAGACAGCGGGCGGTGTCTGCGACTGGGCAAGGACTGCGCGCGGGGTCTGAGCCGGGGCAAGGACGGCGGGTGGGGTCTGAGTCGGGGAAAAGACGGCGGCGGGGTCTGAGCCGGGGTCAGGACGGCGGGCGGGATCTGAGCCGGGGCCAGGGCGGCGGGCAGGGTCTGAGCCGGGGCCAGGACGGCGGACGGGGTCTGAGCCGTGACAAGGATGGCAGGCGGGGTCTAAGGCGGGACAAGGAGAGCGGGCGGAGTCTGAGCCGGGGCCACGACGGCTAGCGGGGTCTGAGCCGGGGCCGGGACGGCGGGCGGGGTCTGAGTCTGGGAAAGGACGGCGGGCGCGGGCTGAGCCGGGGCCAGGACGGCGGGCGGGGTCTGAGCCGGGGCAAGGGTGGCGGGCGGGGTCTGAGCCGGGACAAGGACAGCGGGCGGGGTCTGAGCCGGGGCCAGGACGGCGGGCGGGGTCTGAGTCGGGGCAGGAACGGCGGGCGGGATCTGACCCGGGGCAAGGGCGGCGGGCGGGGTCTGAGCCGGGGCAAGGACGGCGGGCGGGGTCTGACCCGGGTCAAGGGCGGCGGGCGTGGTCTGACCTAGGGCAAGGACGGCGGGCGGGGCAAGGACGGCGGGCGGGGTCTGAGCCGGGGCAAGCACGGCGCGCGGGGTCTGAGCCGGGGGAAGGACGGCGCGTGGGGTCTGAGCCGGGGCAAGGACGGCGGGTGGGGTCTGAGTCGGGGCAAAAGCAACGCGCGGAGTCTGACATGGGGCAAGGGCGGCTGGCGGGGTCTTAGCCGGCGCAAGGACGGCGGGCGGGGTCTGAGCCGGGGCAAGGACAGCGCGCGGTGTCTGAGCCAGGGCAAGGACGGCGGGCGGGGTCTGAGCCGGTGGGCGTGGACGGCGGGTGGGTCTGAGCCGGGGAAAGGACGGCGGACGGGGTCTGAGTCGGGTAAAGGACGGCGGGCGGGGTCTGAGCCCGGGCAAGGACGACACGCGGGGTCTGAGTCCGGGCAAAGACAGCGGGCGGGGTCTAAGCCTGGGCTAGGACGGCGCGCGGGGTCTGACCCGGGACAAGGACGGCGGTCGGGGTCTGAGCCGGGGTCAGGACGGCGGGCGGGGTCTGACCCGGGGCTCGGACGGCGGTCGGGGTCTGAGCCGGGGTCAGGACGGCGGGCGGGGTCTGAGCCGGGGCAAGGGCGGCGGGCGGGGTCTGAGCCGAGGCAAGTGCCGCAGGCGGGGTCTGAGTCCGGGAAAGGACGGCGGGCGGGGTCTGAGCCGGGGTCAGGATGGCGGGCGGGGTCTAAGCCTGGGCCAGGACGGCGGGCGGGGTCTGAGCCAGGTCAAGGGCGGCGGGCGGGGTCTGCGCCGGTGGGCGGGGACGGCGGGTGTGTCTGAGCCGGGGAAAGGACGGCCGGCAGGCGGGGTCTGAGTCAGGAAAAAAATGGCGGGCGGGGTCTGACCCGGGGCAAGGGCGCGGGCCGGTGGGCGGGGACGGCTGGCGGGGTATGAGTCCGGGCAAAGACAGCGCGCCGTGTCTGAGCCAGGGCAAGGACGGCGGGCGGGGTCTGAGTCGGGGAAAGGACGGCGGCGGGATCTGAGCCGGGACAAGGGCGGCGGGCGGGGTCTGAGCCGAGGCAAGTGCGGCAGGCGGGGTCTGAATCCGGGAAAGGACAGCGGGCGGGGTCTAACCCGGGGCAAGGACGGCGGTCGGGGTCCCAGCCGGGGTCAGGTCGGCGGTCGGGGTCTCAGCCGGGGTCAGGTCGGCGGGCGGGGTGTAAGCCGGGGCCAGGACGGCGCGCGGGGTCTGAGCCGGGGAAAGGACGGCGGGCGGGGTCTGAGCCGGGGCAAGGACGGCGGGCGGGGTCTGAGCCGGGGCAAGGGCGGCGGGCGGGGTCTGAGCCGGGGAAAGGACGGCGGGCGGGGTCTGACCCGGGGCAAGGGCGGCTGGCCGGGTCTGAGCCGGGGAAAGGACGGCGGGCGAGGTCTGAGCCGGGGCAAGGGCGGCGGGCGGGGCCTGACCCGGGGCAAGGGCGGCGGGCCGGGTCTGAGCCGGAGAAAGGACGGCGGGCGGGGTCTGAGCCGGGGCCAGGACGGCGGGTGGGGTCTGAGCCGGGGAAAGGACGGCGGGCGAGGTCTGAGCCGGGGCAAGGGCGGCGGGCGGGGCCTGACCCGGGGCAAGGGCGGCGGGCGGGGTCTGAGTCGGGGAAAGGACGGCGGCGGGATCTGAGCCGGGACAAGGGCGGCGGGCGGGGTCTGAGCCGAGGCAAGTGCGGCAGGCGGGGTCTGAATCCGGGAAAGGACAGCGGGCGGGGTCTAACCCGGGGCAAGGACGGCGGTCGGGGTCCCAGCCGGGGTCAGGTCGGCGGTCGGGGTCTCAGCCGGGGTCAGGTCGGCGGGCGGGGTGTAAGCCGGGGCCAGGACGGCGCGCGGGTTCTGAGCCGGGGCAAGGACGGCGGGCGGGGTCTGAGCCGGGGCAAGGGCGGCGGGCGGGGTCTGAGCCGGGGAAAGGACGGCGGGCGGGGTCTGACCCGGGGCAAGGGCGGCTGGCCGGGTCTGAGCCGGGGAAAGGACGGCGGGCGAGGTCTGAGCCGGGGCAAGGGCGGCGGGCGGGGCCTGACCCGGGGCAAGGGCGGCGGGCCGGGTCTGAGCCGGAGAAAGGACGGCGGGCGGGGTCTGAGCCGGGGCCAGGACGGCGGGTGGGGTCTGAGCCGGTGGGCCGGACGGCGGGCGGGGTCTGAGTTTGGGCAAAGAGAGCGAGCGATGTCTGATCCTGGGCAAGGACGGCGGCGGGGTCTGAGCCGAGGCAAGTGCGGCAGGCGGGGTCTGAGTCCGGGAAAGGACGGCGGGCGGGGTCTGACCCGGGGCAAGGACGGCGGGCGGGGTCTGATCCGGGGCCAGGACGGCGGGTGGGGTCTGAGCCGATGGGCCGGACGGCGGGCGGGGTCTGACTTTGGGCAAAGAGAGCGAGCGATGTCTGAGCTAGGGCAAGGACGGCGGGTGGGGTCTGAGTCGGGGCAAGGACGGCGGGCGGGGTCTGAGCCTGGGCAAGGACGGCGGCGGGGTCCGAGCCGAGGCAAGTGCGGCAGGCGGGGTCTGAGTCCGGGAAAGGACGGCGGGCGGGGTCTGACCCGGGGCAAGGACGGCGGTCGGGGTCTGAGCCGGAGTCAGGGCGGCGGCGGGGTCTAAGCCGGGGCTAGGACGGCGGTAGGCGGGTTCTGAGTCGGGGAAAGGACGGCGGCGGGGCCTGAGCCGGGGCAAGGACGGCGGGCGGGGTCTGAGTCGGGGAAAGGACGGCGGGCGGGGTCTGAGTCGGGGTCAGGGCGGCGGCGGGGTCTAAGCCGGGGCTAGGACGGCGGTAGGCGGGTTCTGAATCGGGAAAAGGACGGCGGCGGGGCCTGAGCCGGGGCAAGGACGGCGGGCGGGGTCTGAGTCGGGAAAAGGACGGCGGGCGGGGTCTGAGTCAAGGAAAGGACGGCGGGCGGGGTCTGAGCCGGGGCGAGGACGGCGGGCGGGGTCTGACCCGGGGTCAGGACGGCGGGGGGGGGGGTCTGAGCCGGGGTCAACGGCGGGCGGGGTCTGAGTCGGAGAAAGGACGGCGGTCGGGGTCTGAGCCGTGGTCAGGATGGCAGGCGGGGTCTGAGCCGGGGTCAGGACGGCGGGCGGGGTCTGAGCCGGGGTCAGGACGGTGGGCGGGGTCTGAGCCGGGGCCAGGACGGCGGGCGGGGTCTGAGCCGGGGCAAGGGTGGCGGGCGAGGTCTGAGCCAGGTCAAGGACGGCGGGCGGGGTCTGAGCCGGTGGGCGGGGACGGCGGGTGTGTCTGAGTCGGGGAAAGGACGGCGGGCGGGGTCTGAGCCGAGGTCAGGACGACGGGCGGGATCTGAGCCGGGGCCAGGACGGCGGGCGGGGTCCGAGCCGGGACAAGGAGAGCGGGCGGGGTCTGAGCCGGGGCCAGGACGGCGAGCCAGGTCTGAGCCAGGGCCAGGACGGCGGGCGGGATCTGAGTCTGGGAAAGGACGGCGGGCGCGGTCTGAGCCGGGGCCAGGACGGCGGACGGGGTCTGAGCCGGGGCAAGGGTGGCGGGCGGGGTCTGAGCCGGGACAAGGACAGCGGGCGGGGTCTGAGCCGGGGCCAAGACGGCGGGCGGGGTCTGAGCCGAGGCCAGGACGGCGGGCGGGGTCTGAGTCTGGGAAAGGACGGCGGGCGCGGTCTGAGCTGGGGCCAGGACGGCGGGCGGGGTCTGAGCCGGGGCAAGGGTGGCGGGCGGGGTCTGAGCCAGGTCAAGGACGGCGGGCGGGGTCTGAGCCGGTGGGCGGGGACGGCGGGTGTGTCTGAGCCGGGGAAAGGACGGCCGGCAGGCGGGGTCTGAGTCAGGAAAAAAACGGCGCGCGGGGTCTGACCCGGGGCAAGGGCGCGGGCCGGTTAGCGGGGACGGCTGGCGGGGTATGAGTCCGGGCAAAGACAGCGCGCGGTGTCTGAGCCAGGGCAAGGACGGCGGGCGGGGTCTGAGTCGGGGAAAGGACGGCGGCGGGATCTGAGTCCGGGAAAGGACGGCGGGCGGGGTCTGACCCGGGGCAAGGACGGCGGTCGGGGTCTGAGCCGGGGTCAGGGCGGCGGCGGGGTCTAAGCCGGGGCTAGGACGGCGGTAGGCGGGTTCTGAGTCGGGGAAAGGACGGCGGCGAGGCCTGAGCCGGGGCAAGGACGGCGGGCGGGGTCTGAGTCGGGGAAAGGACGGCGGGCGGGGTCTGAGTCGGGGTCAGGGCGGCGGCGGGGTCTAAGCCGGGGCTAGAACGGCGGTAGGCGGGTTCTGAGTCGGGAAAAGGACGGCGGCGGGGCCTGAGCCGGGGCAAGGACGGCGGGCGGGGTCTGAGTCGGGAAAAGGACGGCGGGCGGGGTCTGAGTCGGGGAAAGGACGGCGGGCGGGGTCTGAGCCGGGGCAAGGACGGCGGGCGGGGTCTGACCCGGGGTCAGGACGGCGGGGGAGGTCTGCGCCGGGGTCAGAACGGCGGGCGGGGTCTGAGTCGGAGAAAGGACGGCGGTCGGGGTCTGAGCCGTGGTCAGGATGGCAGGCGGGGTCTGAGCCGGGGTCAGGACGGCGGGCGGGGTCTGAGCCGGGGTCAGGACGGTGGGCGGGGTCTGAGCCGGGGCCAGGACGGCGGGCGGGGTCTGAGCCGGGGCAAGGGTGGCGGGCGAGGTCTAAGCCAGGTCAAGGACGGCGGGCGGGGTCTGAGCCGGTGGGCGGGGACGGCGGGTGTGTCTGAGTCGGGGAAAGGACGGCGGGCGGGGTCTGAGCCGAGGCAAGGGTGGCGGGCGGGGTCTGAGCCAGGTCAAGGACGGCGGGCGGGGTCTGAGCCGGTGGGCGGGGACGGCGGGTGTGTCTGAGCCGGGGAAAGGACGGCCGGCAGGCGGGGTCTGAGTCAGGAAAAAAACGGCGCGCGGGGTCTGAGCCGGGGCCAGGAAGGCGGGCGGGGTCTGAGCCGTGACAAGGAGACCGGGCGGGGTCTGAGCCGGGGCCAGGACGGCGAGCCGGGTCTGAGCCAGGGCCAGGACGGCGGGCGGGATCTGAGTCTGGAAAAGGACGGCGGGCGCGGTCTGAGCCGGAGCCAGGACGGCGGGCGGGGTCTGAGCCGGGGCAAGGGTGGCGGGCGGGGTCTGAGCCGGGACAAGGACAGCGGGCGGGGTCTGAGCCGGGGCCAAAACGGCGGGCGGGGTCTGAGCCGAGGCCAGGACGGCGGGCGGGGTCTGAGTCTGGGAAAGGACGGCGGGCGCGGTCTGAGCTGGGGCCAGGACGGCGGGCGGGGTCTGAGCCGGAGCAAGGGTGGCGGGCGGGGTCTGAGCCAGGTCAAGGACGGCGGGCGGGGTCTGAGCCGGTGGGCGGGGACGGCGGGTGTGTCTGAGCCGGGGAAAGGACGGCCGGCAGGCGGGGTCTGAGTCAGGAAAAAAACGGCGGGCGGGGTCTGACCCGGGGCAAGGGCGCGGGCCGGTGGGCGGGGACGGCTGGCGGGGTATGAGTCCGGGCAAAGACAGCGCGCGGTGTCTGAGCCAGGGCAATGACGGCGGGCGGGGTCTGAGTCGGGGAAAGGACGGCGGCGGAATCTGAGCCGGGACAAGGGCGGCGGGCGGGGTCTGAGTCCGGGAAAGGACAGCGGGCGGGGTCTAACCCGGGGCAAGGACGGCGGTCGGGGTCCCAGCCGGGGTCAGGTCGGCGGTCGGGGTCTCAGCCGGGGTCAGGTCGGCGGGCGGGGTGTAAGCCGGGGCCAGGACGGCGCGCGGGGTCTGAGCCGGGGAAAGGACGGCGGGCGGGGTCTGAGCCGGGGCAAGGACGGCGGGCGGGGTCTGAGCCGGGGCAAGGGCGGCGGGCGGGGTCTGAGCCGGGGAAAGGACGGCGGGCGGGGTCTGACCCGGGGCAAGGGCGGCTGGCCGGGTCTGAGCCGGGGAAAAGACGGCGGGCGAGGTCTGAGCCGGGGCAAGGGCGGCGGGCGGGGCCTGACCCGGGGCAAGGGCGGCGGGCCGGGACTGAGCCGGAGAAAGGACAGCGGGCGGGGTCTGAGCCGGGGCCAGGACGTCGGGTGGGGTCTGAGCCGGTGGGCCGGACGGCGGGCGGGGTCTGAGTTTGGGCAAAGAGAGCGAGCGATGTCTGAGCTAGGGCAAGGACGGCGGGTGGGGTCTGAGTCGGGGCAATGACGGCGGGCGGGGTCTGAGCCTGGGCAAGGACGGCGGCGGGGTCCGAGCCGAGGCAAGTGCGGCAGGCGGGGTCTGAGTCCGGGAAAGGACGGCGGGCGGGGTCTGACCCGGGGAAAGGACGGCGGGCGGGGTCTGAGCCGGGGCCAGGACGGCGGGTGGGGTCTGAGCCGGTGGGCCGGACGGCGGGCGGGGTCTGACTTTGGGCAAAGAGAGCGAGCGATGTCTGAGCTAGGGCAAGGACGGCGGGTGGGGTCTGAGTCGGGGCAAGGACGGCGGGCGGGGTCTGAGCCGGGGCAAGGGCGGCGGGCGGGGTCTGAGCCAGGGCAAGGACGGCGGGCGTGGTCTGAGCCGGGGCAAGGACGGCAGGCGGGGTCTGAGCCGGGGCAAGGACGGCGGGCGGGGTCTGAGCCGGGGCAAGGACGGCGGGCGGGGTCTGAGTCCGGGCAAAGACAGCGGGCGGGGTCTCAGCCTGGGCAAGGACGGCGCGCGGGGTCTGACCCGGGACAAGGACGGCGGTCGGGGTCTGAGCCGGGGTCAGGACGGCGGGCGGGGTCTGACACGGGGCAAGGACGGCGGGCGGGGTCTGAGCCGGGGCAGGGGCGGCGGGCGTGGTCTGAGCCGAGGCAAGTGCGGCAGGCGGGGTCTGAGTCCGGGAAAGGAGGGCGGGCGGGGTCTGAGCCGGGGTCAGGATGGCGGGCGGGGTTTAAGCCGGGGCCAGGACGGCGGGTGGGGTCTGAGCCGGGGCCAGGACGGCGAGCGGGGTCTGAGCCAGGGCCAGGACGGCGGGCGGGATCTGAGTATGGGAAAGGACGGCGGGCGCGGTCTGAGCCGGGGCCAGGACGGCGGGCGGGGTCTGAGCCGGGGCAAGGGTGGCGGGCGGGGTCTGAGCCGGGACAAGGACAGCGGGCGGGGTCTGAGCCGGGGCCAGGACGGCGGGCGGGGTCTGAGCCGAGGCCAGGACGGCGGGCGGGGTCTGAGTCTGGGAAAGGACGGCGGGCGCGGTCTGAGCTGGGGCCAGGACGGCGGGCGGGGTCTGAGCTGGGGCAAGGGTGGCGGGCGGGGTCTGAGCCAGGTCAAGGACGGCGGGCGGGGTCTGAGCCGGTGGGCGGGGACGGCGGGTGTGTCTGAGCCTGGGAAAGGACGGCGGGCGGGGTCTGAGTCAGGGAAAGGACGGCGGGCGGGGTCTGAACCGGGGCAAGGGCGGCGGGCCGGTGGGCGGGGACGGCTGGCGGGGTATGAGTCCGGGCAAAGACAGCGCGCGGTGTCTGAGCCGGGGCAAGGACGGCGGGCGGGGTCTGAGTCGGGGAAAGGACCGCGGCGGGGTCTGAGCGGGGACAAGGGCGGCGGGCGGGATCTGAGCCGAGGCAAGTGCGGCAGTCGGGGTCTGAGTTCGGGAAAGAACAGCGGGCGGGGTCTGAGACGGGTTCAGGTCGGCGGGCGGGCGGGGTCTGCGCCGGTGGGCGGGGACGGCGGGTGTGTCTGAGCCGGGGAAAGGACGGCGGGCGGGGCTGAGCCGGGGCAAGGACGGCGGGCGTCGTCTGAGCCGAGGCAAGGGCGGCGGGCGGGCTCTGAGTCGGGGAAAGGACGGCGGGCGGGGTCTGAGCCGGGGCCAGGACGGCGCACGGGGTCTGAGCCGGGGAAAGGACGGCGGGCGGGGTCTGAGCCGGGGCAAGGGCGGCGGGCGGGGTCTGAGCCGGGACAAGGACAGCGGGCGGGGTCTGAGCCGGGGCCAGGACGACGGGCGGGGTCTGAGCCGAGGCCAGGACGGCGGGCGGGGTCTGAGTCTGGGAAAGGACGGCGGGCGCGGTCTGAGCTGGGGCCAGGACGGCGGGCAGGGTCTGAGCCGAGGCAAGGGTGGCGGGCGTGGTCTGACCCAGGTCAAGGACGGCGGGCGGTGCCTGAGCCGGTGGGCGGGGACGGCGGGTGTGTCTGAGCCGGGGAAAGGACGGCGGGCGGGGTCTGAGTCAGGGAAAGGACGGCAGGCGGGGTCTGACCCATGGCAAGGGCGGCGGGCCGGTGGGCGGGGACGGCTGACGGGGTATCGGTCCGGGCAAAGACAGCGCGCGGTGTCTGAGCCAGGACAAGGACGGCGGGCGGGGTCTGAGTCGGGGAAAGGACGGCGGCGGGGCCTGAGCCGGGGCAAGGACGGTGGGCGGGGTCTGAATCGGGGAAAGGACGGCGGACGGGGTCTGAGCCGTGACAAGGATGGCAGGCGGGGTCTAAGGCGGGACAAGGAGAGCGGGCGGAGTCTGAGCCGGGGCCACGACGGCTAGCGGGGTCTGAGCCGGGGCCAGGACGGCGGGTGGGTTCTGAGTCTGGGAAAGGACAGCGGGCGCGGTCTGAGCCGGGGCCAGGACGGCGGGCGGGGTCTGAGCCGGGGCAAGGGTGGCGGGCGGGGTCTGAGCCGGGACAAGGACAGCGAGCGGGGTCTGAGCCGGGGCCAGGACGGCGGGCGGGGTCTGAGTCGGGGCAAGAACGGCGGGCGGGATCTGACCCGGGGCAAGGGCGGCGGGCGGGGTCTGAGCCGGGGCAAGGACGGCGGGCGGGGTCTGACCCGGGTCAAGGGCGGCGGGCGTGGTCTGACCTAGGGCAAGGACGGCGGGCGGGGCAAGGACGGCGGGCGGGGTCTGAACCGGGGCAAGCACGGCGCGCAGGGTCTGAGCCGGGGCAAGGACGGCGGGTGGGGTCTGAGTCGGGGCAAAAGCAACGCGCGGGGTCTGACATGGGGCAAGGGCGGCTGGCGGGGTCTGAGCCGGGGCAAGGACGGCGGGTGAGGTCTGAGTCGGGGCTAAGACAGCGGGCGGGGTCTGACCCGGGGCAAGGGCGGCTGGCCGGGTCTGAGCCGGGGAAAGGACGGCGGGCGAGGTCTGAGCCGGGGCAAGGGCGGCGGGCGGGGCCTGACCCGGGGCAACCGCGGCGGGCCGGGTCTGAGCCGGAGAAAGGACGGCGGGCGGGGTCTGAGCCGGGGCCAGGACGGCGGGTGGGGTCTGAGCCGGTGGGCCGGACGGCGGGCGGGGTCTGACTTTTGGCAAAGAGAGCGAGCGATGTCTGAGCTAGGGCAAGGACGGCGGGTGGGGTCTGAGTCGGGGAAAGGACGGCGGGCGGGGTCTGAATCGGGGAAAGGACGGCGGGCGGGGTCTGAGTCGGGGTCAGGGCGGCGGCGGGGTCTAAGCCGGGGCTAGGACGGCGGTAGGCGGGTTCTGAGTCGGGAAAAGGACGGCGGCGGGGCCTGAGCCGGGGCAAGGACGGCGGGCGGGGTCTGAGTCGGGAAAAGGACGGCGGGCGGGGTCTGAGTCGGGGAAAGGACGGCGGGCGGGGTCTGAGCCGGGGCAAGGACGGCGGGCGGGGTCTGACCCGGGGTCAGGACGGCGGGGGGGGTCTGAGCCGGGGTCAGAACGGCGGGCGGGGTCTGAGTCGGAGAAAGGACGGCGGTCGGGGTCTGAGCCGTGGTCAGGATGGCAGGCGGGGTCTGAGCCGGGGCAAGGGTTGCGGGCGAGGTCTGAGCCAGGTCAAGGACGGCGGGCGGGGTCTGAGCCGGTGGGCGGGGACGGCGGGTGTGTCTGAGTCGGGGAAAGGACGGCGGGCGGGGTCTGAGCCGAGGTCAGGACGACGGGCGGGATCTGAGCCGAGGTCAGGACGACGGGCGGGATCTGAGCCGGGGCCAGGACGGCGGGCGGGGTCTGAGCCGTGACAAGGGTGGCGGGCGGGGTCTGAGCCGGGACAAGGAGAGCCGGCGGGTCCTGAGCCGGGGCCAGGACGGCGAGCGGGGTCTGAGCCAGGGCCAGGACGGCGGGCGGGATCTGAGTATGGGAAAGGACGGCGGGCGCGGTCTGAGCCGGGGCCAGGACGGCGGGCGGGGTCTGAGCCGGGGCAAGGGTGGCGGGCGGGGTCTGAGCCGGGACAAGGACAGCGGGCGGGGTCTGAGCCGGGGCCAGGACGGCGGGCGGGGTCTAAGCCGAGGCCAGGACGGCGGGCGGGGTCTGAGTCTGGGAAAGGACGGCGGGCGCGGTCTGAGCTGGGGCCTGGACGGCGGGCGGGGTCTGAGCTGGGGCAAGGGTGGCGGGCGGGGTCTGAGCCAGGTCAAGGACGGCGGGCGGGGTCTGAGCCGGTGGGCGGGGACGGCGGGTGTGTCTGAGCCTGGGAAAGGACGGCGGGCGGGGTCTGAGTCAGGGAAAGGACGGCGAGCGGGGTCTGAACCGGGGCAAGGGCGGCGGGCCGGTGGGCGGGGACGGCTGGCGGGGTATGAGTCCGGGCAAAGACAGCGCGCGGTGTCTGAGCCAGGGCAAGGACGGCGGGCGGGGTCTGAGTCGGGGAAAGGACCGCGGCGGGGTCTGAGCGGGGACAAGGGCGGCGGGCGGGATCTGAGCCGAGGCAAGTGCGGCAGTCGGGGTCTGAGTTCGGGAAAGAACAGCGGGCGGGGTCTGAGACGGGTTCAGGTCGGCGGGCGGGCGGGGTCTGCGCCGGTGGGCGGGGACGGCGGGTGTGTCTGAGCCGGGGAAAGGACGGCGGGCGGGGCTGAGCCGGGGCAAGGACGGCGGGCGTCGTCTGAGCCGAGGCAAGGGCGGCGGGCGGGCTCTGAGTCGGGGAAAGGACGGCGGGCGGGGTCTGAGCCGGGGCCAGGACGGCGCACGGGGTCTGAGCCGGGGAAAGGACGGCGGGCGGGGTCTGAGCCGGGGCAAGGGCGGCGGGCGGGGTCTGAGCCGGGACAAGGACAGCGGGCGGGGTCTGAGCCGGGGCCAGGACGACGGGCGGGGTCTGAGCCGAGGCCAGGACGGCGGGCGGGGTCTGAGTCTGGGAAAGGACGGCGGGCGCGGTCTGAGCTGGGGCCAGGACGGCGGGCAGGGTCTGAGCCGAGGCAAGGGTGGCGGGCGTGGTCTGACCCAGGTCAAGGACGGCGGGCGGTGCCTGAGCCGGTGGGCGGGGACGGCGGGTGTGTCTGAGCCGGGGAAAGGACGGCGGGCGGGGTCTGAGTCAGGGAAAGGACGGCAGGCGGGGTCTGACCCATGGCAAGGGCGGCGGGCCGGTGGGCGGGGACGGCTGACGGGGTATCGGTCCGGGCAAAGACAGCGCGCGGTGTCTGAGCCAGGACAAGGACGGCGGGCGGGGTCTGAGTCGGGGAAAGGACGGCGGCGGGGTCTGAGCCGGGACAAGGGCGGCGGGCGGGGTCTAAGCCGGGGCCAGGACCCCGCGCGGGGTCTGAGCCGAGGCAAGGGGCGGCGAGCGGGCTCTGAGTCGGGGAAAGGACGGCGGGCGGGGTCTGAGCCGGGGCAAGGACGGCGGGCGGGGTCTGAGCCAGGGCAAGGACGGCGGGCGGGGTCTGAGCCGGGGCCAGGACGGCGCGCGGGGTCTGAGCCGGGGCAAGGACGGCGGGCGGAGTCTGAGCCGGGGCAAAGGCGGCGGGCGGGCTCTGAGTCGGGGAAAGGACGGCGGGCGGAGTCTGAGCCGGGGCCAGGACGGCGCGCGGGGTCTGAGCCGGGGAAAGGACGGCGGGCGGGGTCTGAGCCGGGGCAAGGGCGGCGGGCGGGGTCTGACCCGGAACAAGGGCGGCGGGCCGGGTCTGAGCCGGGGAAAGGACGGCTGGCGGGGTCTGAGCCGAGGCCAGGACGGCGGGCGGGGTCTGAGCCGGGGCAAGGACGGCGGGCGGGGTCTGAGCCGGGGCAAGGGCGGCGGGCGGGCTCTGAGTCGGGGAAAGGACGGCGGGCGGGGTCTGAGCCGGGGCCAGGACGGCGCGCGGGGTCTGAGCCGGGGCAAGGACGGCGGGCGGAGTCTGAGCCGGGGCAAGGGCGGCGGGCGGGGTCTGAGTCAGGGAAAGGACGGCAGGCGGGGTCTGACCCATGGCAAGGGCGGCGGGCCGGTGGGCGGGGACGGCTGACGGGGTATCAGTCCGGGCAAAGACAGCGCGCGGTGTCTGAGCCAGGGCAAGGACGGCGGGCGGGGTCTGAGTCGGGGAAAGGACGGCGGCGGGGTCTGAGCCGGGACAAGGGCGGCGGGCGGGGTCTAAGCCGGGGCCAGGACCCCGCGCGGGGTCTGAGCCGGGGCAAGGTGCGGCGAGCGGGCTCTGAGTCGGGGAAAGGACGGCGGGCGGGGTCTGAGCCGGGGCAAGGACGGCGGGCGGGGTCTGAGCCGGGGCAAGGGCGGCGGGCGGGCTCTGAGTCGGGGAAAGGACGGCGGGCGGGGTCTGAGCCGGGGCCAGGACGGCGCGCGGGGTCTGCGCCGGGGCAAGGACAGCGGGCGGAGTCTGAGCCGGGGCAAGGGCAGCGGGCGGGCTCTGAGTCGGGGAAAGGACGGCGGGCGGAGTCTGAGCCGGGGCCAGGACGGCGCGCGGGGTCTGAGCCGGGGAAAGGACGGCGGGCGGGGTCTGAGCCGGGGCAAGGGCGGCGGGCGGGGTCTGACCCGGAACAAGGGCGGCGGGCCGGGTCTGAGCCGGGGAAAGGACGGCGGGCGGGGTCTGAGCCGCGGCCAGGACGGCGGGCGGGGTCTGAGCCGGGGCAAGGACGGCGGGCGGGGTCTGAGCCGGGGCAAGGGCGGCGGGCGGGCTCTGAGTCGGGGAAAGGACGGCGGGCGGAGTCTGAGCCGGGGCCAGGACGGCGCGCGGGGTCTGAGCCGGGGCAAGGACGGCGGGCGGAGTCTGAGCCGGGGCAAGGGCGGCGGGCGGGCTCTGAGTCGGGGAAAGGACGGCGGGCGGGGTCTGAGCCGGGGCCAGGACGGCGCGCGGGGTCTGAGCCGGGGAAAGGACGGCGGGCGGGGTCTGAGCCGGGGCAAGGGCAGCGGGCGGGGTCTGAGCCAGGGCAAGGACGGCGGGCGGGGTCTGAGTCGGGGAAAGGACGGCGGCGGGGTCTGAGCCGGGACAAGGGCGGCGGGCGGGGTCTAAGCCGGGGCCAGGACCCCGCGCGGGGTCTGAGCCGGGGCAAGGGGCGGCGAGCGGGCTCTGAGTCGGGGAAAGGACGGCGGGCGGGGTCTGAGCCGGGGCAAGGACGGCGGACGGGGTCTGAGCCGGGACAAGGGCGGCGGGCGGGGTCTAAGCCGGGGCCAGGACCCCGCGCGGGGTCTGACCCATGGCAAGGGCGGCGGGCCGGTGGGCGGGGACGGCTGACGGGGTATCAGTCCGGGCAAAGACAGCGCGCGGTGTCTGAGCCAGGGCAAGGACGGCGGGTGGGGTCTGACCCGGGGAAAGGATGTCGGGCGGGGTCTGAACCGGGGCAAGGGCGGCGTGCTGGGTCTGAGTCGGGGAAAGGACGGTAGGCGGGGTCTGAGTCGGGGAAAGGACGGCGGCGGGGTCTGAGTCGGGGAAAGGACGGCGGGCGGGGTCTGAACCGGGGCAAGGGCGTCGTGCTGGGTCTGAGTCGGAGAAGGGACGGCGGGCGGGGTCTGAGCCGGGGAAAGGACGGCGGGCGGGGTCTGACCCGGGGCAAGGACGGCGGGCGGGGTCTGACCCGGGGCAAGGGCGGCGGGCGGGGTCTGACACGGGGCAAGGGCGGCGGACGGGGTCTGAGACGGGTTAAGGACGGCTTGTGAGGTCTGAGCCGGTGGGCGGGGACGGCGGGCGGGGTCTGAGTCGGAGCAAGGACGGCGGGCCGTGTATGACCCGGTGGGCGGGGACAGCAGGGTGGGGTATGTGTCGGGGCAAGGACTTCGGGCGCGATCGGAGAAGGGGCTAGGACTGCGGGCGGGGTCTGAGCCGTGACAAGGACGGCGAGCGGTGTCTGAGCCGGGGTAAGGACGGCGGGCGGGGTCTGAGCCGGGGTAAAGACGGCGGGCGGGGTCTGAGCCGGGGCAAGGACTGCGGGCGGGGTCTGAGCCGTGACAAGGACGGCGGGCGGGGTCTGAGCCGGGGTAAGGACGGCGGGCGGGGCCTGAGCCGTGACAAGGACGGCGGGCGGGGCCTGAGCCGGGACAAGGACGGCGGGCGGGGCCTGAGCCGGGGTAAGGACGGCGGGCGCGGTCTGAGCCGTGATAAGAACGGTGGGCGGGGACGGGGTAAGACTGTCAGCAGGTGATAGCCTACACGAGGCCGACGGTCACGCATCTTGCGATCCCGGAAGAACTATAACCGCCTTTACCCTATGCACGTAGCGGGAAGCTAGCCAACCAATCAGCGGCCCCTCTTCACCCCGCAGGAGGGCCGCGGAAATTCCCATCAACCCACGCAGTGAGGGCCCAAATAGATATATTGTACATTATACACATTCCTGTCAGATGTCCCAAGGCTCAGGGAGCGCGTATGTGCGCTTTAGGTTTGACGCAATGCTTTATCTGTCGTGACGCATAAAAACAACTTCTCAGCTCATATGAATTGAGTGAGTCATGTGATGCAATTGTGCAGAATTAATTCATAGTTAGTGAAGAGTGGAGGTTTATAAATAAGTAAGTTGGAAGTAAGTGATCATTATAACATTTCATACCGCTAGCAACAGCCCATATGACATCAGATTGAATGTTCTGCCATACGCAGGGCCGCTACACATCATTATTGTGTAGATATTACATATATTGAGAGGACTGTCAAGGCTTGTGTTTCATCCACCCAACTTATTCTGTCCCCATCTTAACTGACGACTGTCCCGTCCGGTGCAGCCCTCTCCTTGGCACCACATGGTGGTACCAGGAGCCTTGTCATTGTCTACCTACAAGGAATGTGTCCAGTATATTCCCGGCAGGTATGTATCTGATCTCGTCTCTGATCCAGGACTCATCCAGATCACTAGGAGTCCCAAGGTGTTGGCCCTCACGGACGAGGAGAGGAAGCGAACTCTTCAGGATCTAGACCCCAAGGTCCTTCTGGATATGGGACAGAGCCTGTCGCGACAAAACAGCCGGAAGGACTACAAGGCCTTGGCCGAGAAGATGGGCTACAGTCGTCATGAACTTGACAGCTGCATTCCCCGGGGGTCGGACAACCCGGGTTACGACCTGCTGATGCACTGGTCAAATGGTGGTACCGGCCGGACTCTCAGAGTCCTGGAGATGCGTCTGAAACAAGTGGGGAGTTACGACGTCCTCAAGCAGCTCGTCGACGCCCTGGACGGTGAGTGGTACACAGCTACGGCGAGCCCCAGCTGGGAGGCCAAGCCACCGTTATATTGCCACTCCATCATCTGAAACACTTGCGCAATAGACCGATCCATACTCCGACACTAAGCCCCGCCCATGCTTGAGTCCCTTTTCCTTCATTAAGCGTGAAATTGACAATAGTAGCTGATGGTACGTTCACGTGAGAAGTACTCTACTCTGAAACTGACAACAAAATGACATGCTGATTTGTTTGTCCGACTTTTTTGTCCGACATAACGCACCCTTTTTTAACCACATGATTGGATTTGTTTGTCCGACTTTTCTGTCCGACATAACGCACCCTTTTTTAACCACATGATTGGATAAACACGACAGTGATGTCAGTGAATGATTGACAGCCTGGATCGGTCTATTACATAATGATTTAGTCGTATTGAAATATACATATATATACAAAGGTTCTGGCTGTATATATTATGTGTAACCGATTCTGATCATATCGCGTCAATTGACCTCTTTGCTAATCGTAGTTCCAATTTTGCCACCGTGAGGCACCACTGCATATTCAATGCATTCTGGGTATTATTTTGGTCTTTGCGAGATGTCAAGATGGCGTCATCGCCTGACAACGTATTTTGCAGACATTTATCCATGAAATAGTGTCATCTATGTAACGGAAAAGTTACGTGATCTGAATGTAAGTTAGATATGATCATTAATTTTATACATGCCTTGCCAATAGCGTGGAAATATGGTATTTATCTCCTTAGAAAAAGTCAAGATGACACCAAAATATTTCCCATATCTCTTTGCGCCAGACTCGATTTTTAGAAGATGGCGTATACGTGCGAAGTCGTGTATGGGAGAAGTAAGGGAAGAGCGAAGCCATGTCCCCAGGGAAACCCCCTACTCTTTGCGGTGAAGGACATGAGATCTTTATCCTGCGACCACACAGCCCTGACCACAGCGGTGCGCGAACCACCGATCCAAGCGCTCTAACTCACTGAGTTATCGGGGCGGTCGCTCAAGGATAAATAAATACATAATCCATATAAATAAACAAGTAAAATGTCTGCATGCAGAGGGGTTCAGTTGGTTTACAGGCTACCTACTGGGCATGCTAGGGCGGTTGGTTGATTGGTTGGTTATTCAGGACGCTTTAAAGCAATATACTTACATGCGCCATCTTAGATTTTTTACACTTTACAATCAAGACTAAAAGTATCTTAAAATTATGGTGCATATATTATGTATCTCTTTGAGTATGTAAAAGAACAATTTTAACATAAAACTACGCGGTTTATTTATATCGCACGCGGACATGCTAGAGAACCGCGGTCGGCATCACACAGACTACCGAAGGGTCCTCATTAAAACGCGGAATACCTGCGGAATACCTGCGACATCATGCGAAATACTGGATTTTCAAGGGAGGGGGGAGGCGCATGCTGTGCGGAGGGGGAAGAATAACGGCAGGGCGGAGCCAGGATTCAAGGGAAAGGGGGGGGGGCGCATGCTAGGGCGGAGGATAGAAAGGAAACCTATGACTTGAAACCACATCGATAATACCTTGGAGCCCGTCACTTGTCGTCACATGACTTTTGCTATTACGATATACGTCTGAGCACGGGCACTCGGTTCGTATACCCTATATATAACAAGAGGGTAAGCAAGCTCTGAGGCTCAAACCAAAACACCAAGCTATGTAGACATCTTATTGGCTGTAGAAAAAAGGCATGAGGTCAGCTGACTCGGACAGGTTGCAAAAAAGTCAAATGTCAGCTGACCAAATGTATTTAGCCAATAGGTGTTAGAGGATTTAAACAGGAAGTTATTGACTTGTTCTTGACCTTAACCTTTGTCCAGTTTGTGGCACAGAGTTGCAAGAAAGTGTGCAAATCCACCGCCACCGCTCTAGCTGTTATCGTCACACACCGCTTATCGGTGTCACGACACAACATGGCGACATAAGACACGCAATACCACCCCCCGGGGGGGGGGGGCGCTGTTATACAAATCTGGTGAGGGGGGGAGGGATTCCGCGGATGTCCATTGGTGCCATTAGGGATAAAAAACATACCCTTATAGAGCGAGTACTTTAAAACTTGCGACCAGAATGGAGGGAGGCGGGGGGAGGGGGGGGGGGTATCACGCTAAATAAATGTAAACAGAGCGGGTTTGCCTTGAAAAAAGGTTCTGCCTCCCCCCCCCCTCCAACCGACTTGCCGTATATGGCTTCTGCAAAAATGGGGCGGCACGTAAACAATCACAACCGATTAAGCATATATTGCACATTAAAAGAAGAACTGACACCTGAACTGTACATATAATATGTTAGCATCACAACGCTACGAAGGGCACTTTCACGGTTCAGATGACCTGCACATAAGCTCGCCATCGAGTTAGGTCGCAGAGATGGCACGCTACTAGAAAAATGTTTATGTAAATACTGCGCGGAAATGGGCACCACAGTAATTGAAGACGAGTCATATTATGTAAGATGAGTCCTATTATGCTGCCCCAAAAACCCTCGCCAAGAATATATTGAGTAAGTATACTGGAATCCGCCAAGTTTTGAAAACTTTAGAATTGTAATGTCAAAGAAGGAATCTGTGTCATACGGAAACTAGCAATGTTCCATGGTATATGCAAATATAGGGCTGTACAGTCACTTCGGGATCTTATCGAGACCCCACGAGACAGGGATACCTATGCTCTACGTCAATGCCTAGCATCAACGGCCTGTACGTGCTGCCTACCTTCCGGTGGTTTGCCTTCACTCGCCTCAAACACAAGATCGGCTAACGCTCTCCTTGGACGCACAAATGACCACTGAAGTTATGTGCATATCCGAATTATAACCACCCGAGTAGATTTATGTAATGTATGAGCGGTTAGGCAGTTGTTAAACCAGAATGCGGTTGTCTCATGAGTGACTGTCAGTGTCATGCGATCTAACGTGCTGCGCGGGGTTTTCCATGTCGTATGACGTAATAATCATCATGACGCGCGTGTCTGCGCGCGGTATTTATAGTTACGTAACAACGCTCCTTATATGGACTGAGCAGGTTTGTCGTAGAACTGTAAACATCGATTATTTGGCTCAAAATACAACGCTTCCAACAATCTCATCGAACGGACTTGAATTATATTATGATTTTATAATTAACCCTGCCTGGACCAAAGCAAACAAAAAATAGTTTCACACCCACTCGATTCTTCACGCACAAACTGCGCAGCCGGCCGGTTCCCAACACTAAAACGTTGACTACAATGAGTGCGCGTCAAGCAGTTGCAGCAAGGCACCAGCGTGATGCGCATTCGTTCTAAGGGCACGTGTTTTTTTGTTGGTCCCCAAAAGACCTAAACCGGAAATAGAACCCGCGAGAACTGCACAGCCCTATGCACAACAATGTCATTTAGACTTGAAGGCCTTGAAGACAAAATAAACAACAACAACACGGACAACGAGCCCATCACTCGTCAGCACGAGGACTCATTGTGGAAACAGGAAACATGTGTGACGTCACGCCTTCGTCCTACAGTTGTTATGCATTTTTTTAATGTCGATTTTGCGCGTAAGAAGACACGCCTAAGGCCTTAAAGGGAACCGCCAGCCTGGCCTCTAACGCTGCTTTACCGATTCATATAATATCCAAGTATCTATCCTCCGAATTGCAGACGTTTCCGTCCTGTCTGTTGCTCACCAAATTTTGAAGTGACCGACAGCCACAATTTCACCACTTAACCAGGCGGCAGCCATTTGTGGAGGTGTGTCTGCTATTGACCAATCAGTAGGCGATACCCTAATTATATTCAAACCGGCAGTGACGCATAAGGTGACAACAAGACAAGAGCACGTGATATTTCCAAATATAAATACCTGCGATTCTCCGATCATGTTTTTTTTACGGAGACGATGGTTGCAAGAGATATATAAATACGTTTGGATGCTATTTTTCCTTGAAACACTGAGATCTACTGCGTGGCTTAGAAGTGCCGAAATTTATCTGCAAATCAAGGTCCTGGTCTCTCCTTTAACACGCTTCCCCTGAACGCTACCTCCACTGTGAAAAGTTCCTCCCGCGAGATAACTTACAGTTATAACGCAAGGCGGCCCCACATGAAGGGTCACAATATACGCCACTTGCTCTGGCAAAATGGCGCGCTGCTCGACATTCCTTAATTATTTTCTCCTTACCAGTCGACCAAAAGGAAGTACGGTAATTTAATTTTAAGATGTAAACTTTCGCTGCAGATCGCTATTAGAATAGGTCTGAAACCCGCTTTAAGGTTTATAACAAACTATAAACACATACCAATTATCTGCCAATGACCCAAAACAATCGAATTTCTTGACTTTTTCCCCCACAAAAGTCCAAACTTGTACACATATGTTGTTTACTGATCCCACCGACAGGAAACTATATGTGACTACAGAAGCGTTCAGAGCGCCACTTCCCATTGCCGGCGGCCGTTGACACTAAAGGAGGAATGTTTGAACCTCTAAGTCGGCAGGTGCTCAAAAGTGTAGGTAAAATCAGGTCTAAATGGCCGTTTCCCCCAATCTCTCGATCGTTTGACGCAGCGATCAACCTTTTACTTGCCACAAACAACACTAATTTATACACTCAAGTAAAAACAGTTTATTGATTATGTATTTACAATATTTATAATAATGACATTTCCTCTATAAGTCTTCATTTATATTTTCCGCGCAAAACGATCAAGCAGCTTATATATATTTATATATCCGCATGTGTAACTAGGACTTTAACCTACATAAAGAAAATGTATTTCGAAAAATGACAGTACGTCTTTGATGCAGTGAATAAAAAAATGAATAAAAAAATATTTGCATGGGTTAAATTTTTGTCTCTAGAACCCATGATATAACAGACATAAGAGAAGACTCCTTATGGAGAAAATGTCATTTTATTATAAATGACGTAGGCCTATGCATATTGTAAGCATGCAGTACTTCACACACAATTATAGCACACATATATACAAAATAACGAAAGTTATCATGATACAATTATGCATATTAACGATAAATTCGCAAAGACTGTGTGCGCGCTAGCCGTTCGCCACATCGCCTATGGCGAAAGCAACTGTATGTGGCGCAAGATTGGCAAATGCATGTCTCCACAGTGGCGAAAAAAAGGGCCTGGTTTTCGATCAACGATCAAAACGCGATTTCGCAAAATCGATTTCCTGCAGTGATGCGGAGGGAAAAAATACAACATACATGTGGCTAAAGAAAAAGTTATGGTCTTTAGCCATAGTGGCTGATTGAAATGAATTCCTAGATCAAACCCAGAAAGGTGAGGGTAAAAACGGGGCGCCGTGTGCGTCACACTGAGGGGTCGTGACCTGTTTATGGGGCGCCGTGTGCGTCACACTGAGGGGTCGTGACCTGTTTATGGGGCGCCGTGTGCGTCACACTGAGGGGTCGTGACCTGTTTATGGGGCGCCGTGTGCGTCACACTGAGGGGTCGTGACCTGTTTATGGGGCGCCGTGTGCGTCACACTGAGGGGTCGTGACCTGTTTATGGGGCGCCGTGTGCGTCACACTGAGGGGTCGGGACCTGTTTATGGGGCGCCGTGTGCGTCACACTGAGGGGTCGTGACCTGTTTATGGGGCGCCTGTGTACGTCACGACCAGTTTATCGTAATAAGACACATACCTTCTCCTTCCGGGATACGTCCCACTCCGCAGGCCGTTCCCGTCCCGCTAGTCCTTCCGCAGGAGACGGGATCTTGATAATGGTCCGGGATCTCGGCGTAAGTGGCCCTGGGGTTGTCCTTGTCTCTATTTACCATGCGAATGGCCAGGCCGTCTGACGCGGACCGCGGGAGGACGGGCTCTTTCTCACTCCCGCGAGGGGGGTCAGTGCGTCGCCGCTGGCGAGTGTAAATCACATGTCATTGACATGGCTTCAACCGGTTACGTCACATCCACTGCCTATTGCACATTGAGCACTTCATATTAAATGAAGTGATGTGACGTTGCCAACGTAGTAGACACTGTGACTGCTGTAAGATCTGTACAGAAGTGACCGTTGTGAACACTGTGACCGTTGTGAACACTGTGACCGTTGCAAGATCTGCACAGAGGCCACCTTGTCAGAGGTCACATTGTCAGAGGTTACATAATAAGAAACTGATCCACACTATATAGGGGGCCCATGATTGTTTAATAAGGAATGGGGTTGAGACAGGGTCACGACATCTAACGGCGAAGAAAGAATCTTATGGTAAACTATGAGTAGGGTAAAATTGAATATTTCGCCTTTCGTCAGTCTTACAGACCAAACGCTTGATTTGGTATGTTTTGTGGAATTATACTTGCCAACAATTTGTTTCCAATGTACAGGTTGAGCTCATCTTTCTGAAAAAAAACAGTTTATTGCTTACAGTTAAACCACATTGGTGGGCACATTGATGCTTACGGTTACCCGTAGTGCTTGTAATATACAACAATAATGGAGACAAAGAACAATTACAGAATGATAAACTACGCAACATGAATATACTTGTCTGTTGACTCCTTATCCTACAGTTATTCGGTCCATCTTCCAATAAAGGGTCTTTGTGTAGTAAGTGCTGGGAGTGAGTAATGCGTGAGCTATGCTAAAACAATGGTTTGTTCTAACATGCACGAACGACCAGCTATTCCCCCGTTTAGCTTCAGGTCATGACATATGACAAGTGACTCAAGGAACCAAGGTAATGACCCACGTTCTCCCATGTCAGGGTCAACCATTGTGTCAGCATCACTCACGTATGACTCATTTATACCTTTTTCTATCATAATTCGTTTCGTTGGCTCTAACATGGAATATGGGCAATAATGACGTGACTGCAGGGGCGGATTCAGGGCTGGGAGGCAACCCCGCCCCCGCCCCCCTTTTCAATACGAAATTTATACAATTTAACACATGAAAACCCAAAAGCTGGGTCATTACTCGAAGCCCCCCCCCACCCATTTGCCAGCATATCTGGATCCGAACCTGCTTTGAATGAATTTTGGCATACACTGGATATGCAGCACTGAGCGGTAGACGCGAGGTGACCTACCTGATATCTGGATACGGGCTGGCTCAGGAAGTCACTTTGGCCGTAAGGGCACGCAGTGATGTCGAGGTCCTGCAGCCGGACATTCATCTTCCGGAGCTCGGGTTCCAGGGCGTCCCCCAAGGGAGTCGAGGCCACCGCCTCGATCTCCATGTGGTCGCCACCTGTGTCCTTATCGTCCCGGAACAGACGCGCAACCAAGGTCACCTTCACTGTGAACGAAACAACCAACGTGACCTGCACTGTGAACACAAGCAACCAAGGTCACCTTCACTGTGGACACAAACAACGAACGTCCCCTTCACTGTGAACACAAATAACCAAGGTCACCTTCACTGTGTACACAAACAACCAACGTCACCTTCACTGTGAACACAAACAACCAACGTGACCTTCACTGTGAACACAACCACCGTCTCCTTCACTGTGAACACAAACAACGAACGTCCCCTTCACTGTGAAAACAAACAAACGTCACCTTCACTGTGAGCACAATCAACCAACGTCACCTTCACTGTGAATACAAACAACCAACGTCACCTTCACTGTGAACACAAACAACCAACGTCATCTTCACTGTGAACACAAACAACCAACGTCACACTTCACTGTGAACACAAACAACCAACGTCACATTCACTGTGAATACAAACAACTAACGTCACCTTCACTGTGAACACAAACAACCAACGTCACCTTCACTGTGAACACAAACAACTAAAGTCACCTTCACTGTGAACACAAACAACGAACGTCCCCTTCACTGTGAACACAAACAACCAACGTCACCTTCACTGTGAACACAAACAACCAACGTCACCTTCACTGTGAACACAAACAACCAACGTCTTCTTCACTGTGAACACAAACAACCAACGTCACCTTCACTGTGAACACAAACAGCCAACGTCATCTTCACTTTGAACACAAACAACCAACGTCACACTTCACTGTGAACACAAACAACCAACGTCACCTTCACTGTGAACACAAACAACCAAGGTCACCTTCACTGTGAACACAAACAACCACCGTCACCCTCACTGTGTACACAAACAACCAACGTCACCTTCACTGGGAACACAAACAACCAACGTCTTCTTCACTGTGAACACAAATAACCAACGTCACCTTCACTGTGAACACAAACAACCACCGTCACCCTCACTGCAAAGTCATCGAGCCCGCCCACAAAGTTATCGGGCCCCGCACCACGTCATCGAGCCACCCACCAAGTAATCGAGCACGCCCAAAAAGTCATCAAGCCCCACACCACGTCATCAAGCCAAACACCACGTCATCGAGCACGCTCACCAAATCATCGAGCACGCCCACCAATTTATTGAGCCCACCCACCAAGTTATCGAGCCCGCCCACCAAGTCATCGAGCCCGCCTACCAATTCATCTAGCCCGCCCACAAAGTCATCGAGCCCGCCCACCAAGTCATCAAGCCCGCCCACCAAGTCATAAAGCCGGACCCACCAAATCATCGAGCCCGCCTACCAAGTCATCGAGCCCGCCCACAAATTCATCGAGCCCGCCCACCAAGTGATCAAGCCCGCCCACCAAGTCATCGAGCCCGCCTACCAAGTCATCGAGCCCGCCCACAAATTCAGCGAGCCCGCATGCAAAGTCAACAAACCCGCCCACCACATTATCTGGTGAGATACATCGCCATGCATATAAGAACGCCTGGAGGAATTATTAATACCAGTATTATTAAACTACTTATAACACCGTACATCACATTTGACTGTTCGGGAGGAATTTCATACATTATATGCAAAATATTCCTCATTGGACATTGACGGGAACATCCCCAATTGTTGATCATGGTTCATTGGAGAACAGTGTCGGTCCTGAGGCACTACTGCTAGGGTAATATAGCTTGATGGGACCCGCCATGACACATAATAGTTCATTGGAGAACAGTGTCGGTCCTGAGGCACTACTGCTAGGGTAATATAGCTTGATGGGACCCGCCATGACACATAATGGTTCATTGGAGAACAGTGTCGGTCCTGAGGCACTACTGCTAGGGTAAGATAGCTTGATGGGACCCGCCATGACACATAATTGACCAAGAACGTGTTACATATCAGGAAGAATATTGCGAGGAACTGAATGCGCGTGACTAATGAAAACACCCTCCTAAAATGACATCGTTTCACGGTTGGCCAGAGAAGCAGCCAACCTCAGGTATAAACTGTCTTTATAATCCAAAGGCGATGTCACTCCCTCCCTCCGATACCTCAGCTCCGAAAAAAACAGAGCAGAGAGCAAACATTCGCTTTCTTCAGCACGACAGAATCACCGTGCTATGTGGTGTGTGTGTGGAGGGGTGGGGGGGCAGAACCTGGTGTGTGGTGTGGGTATGGAGGATGGCAGGATCCTCAGTGGCGAGGGTGGGGGGGGGGCGGTGGCAGAACCTAGTGCGTGGTGTGTGTGGGTTGTGTGTACGGTGATTTATTAAGGGGCCACTAATCGTAGGGTCTTGCTCCTGACTTTAAGATGGTGATTAAGATGATAAAAAAAAAGGTTTAGTTCAGTGCGGGATTCCCCGTTGACGGCTCTCCAATGGAGAAACCCAGCCGCCATTTCTGTCACAAGTATAATATGCTCCAACCGAGATTTGAACAACACACTGCATGATTCCTTTCACAGGGAACATGAGAACCCTGGGGGGCGGGAGGGGGGGCGGAGGATCCTTAGTGGTGGGGGCAGCGGCAGAACCCGGTGCTTGGTGTGGGTAGGGGTGGGGGGGGGAGGTGGCAGAACCCGGTGCTTGGTGTGTAGGGGTGGGGGGGGGGGAGGTGGCAGGACCCGGTGCTTGGTGTGGGTAGGGTTGGGGGAGGGGAGGTGGCAAACTTGGTGCTTGGTGTGGGTAGGGGTGGGGGAGGTGAGGTGGCAGAACCTGGTGCTTGGTGTGTGTAGGGTTGGGGGGTGGGGGGCGGGGGGAGGCAGAACCCGGTGATTGGTGTGGGTAGGGTTGGGGGAGGGGAGGTGGCAGAACCTGGTGATTGGTGTGGGTAGGGGTGCTGGGTAGGCGGCAGAACCCGGTGCTTGGTGTGGGTAGGGGTGGGGGGGAGGCGGCAGAACCAGGTGCTTGGTGTGGGTAGGGGTGGGGGGGAGGTGGCAGAACCCGGTGCTTGGTGTGGGTAGGGGCCGGGGGGGGGGCAGAACCCGGTGCTTGGTGTGGGTAGGGATGGGGGGAGGTGGCAGAACCCGGTGCTTGGTGTGTAGGGGTGGGGGAGGGGGGAGGTGGCAGAACCCGGTGCTTGGTGTGGGTAGGGGTGGGGGAGAGGAGTTGGCAGAACCTGGTGCTTGGTGTGGGTAGGGGTGGGGGAGGTGAGGTGGCAGAACCTGGTGCTTGGTGTGTGTAGGGTTGGGGGGGGGGAGGCGGAACCCGGTGATTGGTGTGGGTAGGGTTGGGGGAGGGGAGGTGGCAGAACCCGGTGCTTGGTGTGGGTAGGGATGGGGGGAGGTGGCAGAACCCGGTGCTTGGTGTGTAGGGGTGGGGGAGGGGGGAGGTGGCAGAACCCGGTGCTTGGTGCGGGTAGGGTTGGGGGAGGGGAGGTGGCAAAACTCGGTGCTTGGTGTGGGTAGGGGTGGGGGAGGTGAGGTGGGAGAACCCGGTGCTTGGTGTGTGTAGGGTTGGGCGGTAGGCGGCAGAACCCGGTGCGTGGTGTGGGTAGGGGTGGGGGGGAGGTGACAGAACCCGGTGCTTGGTGTGGGTAGGGATCGGGGGGGGGGCAGAACCGGATGCTTGGTGTGGGTAGGGATGGGGGGAGGTTGCAGAACCCGATGCTTGGTGTGTAGGGGTGGGGGGGGGGAGGTGGCAGAACCTGGTGCTTGGTGTGTGTAGGGTTGGGGGGGGGGGAGGCAGAACCCGGTGATTGGTGTGGGTAGGTTTGGGGGGGGGGGAGGCAGAACCCGGTGCTTGGTGTGGGTAGGGATGGGGATAGGTGGCAGAACCCGGTGCTTGGCGTGGGTAAGGATGGGGGGAGGTGGCAGAACCCGGTGCTTGGCGTGGGTAGGGATGGGGATAGGTGGCAGAACCCGGTGCTTGGTGTGTAGGTGTCTGAGGGGGGGGGGGGAGGGAGGTGACAGAACCCGGTGCTTGGTGTGGGTAGGAGTGGGGGAGGGGAGTTGGCAGAACCTGGTGCTTGGTGTGGGTAGGGGTGGGGAGGTGAGGTGGCAGAACCTGGTGCTTGGTGTGTGTAGGGTTGGGGGGGGGGAGGCAGAACCCGGTGATTGGTGTGGGTAGGGTTGGGGGAGGGGAGGTGGCAGAACCCGGGGCTTGGTGTGGGTAAGGATGGGGGGAGGTGGCGGAACCCGATGCTTGGTGTGTAGGGGTGGGGGGGGGGAGGTGGCAGAACCCGGTGCTTGGTGTGGGTAGGGTTGGGGGAGGGAGTTGGCAGAACCTGGTGCTTGGTGTGGGTAGGGGTGGGTGGGGGGGGGGGGAGGGGGCAGAACCCGGCGCTTAGTGTGGGTAGGGATGGGGAAGGTGGCAGAACCCGGTGTTTGGTGTGTAGGGGTGGGGGGGGGGGGGCAGGTGGCAGAACCTGGTACTTGGTGTGGTAGGGTTGGGGGGATGGGGGGAGGTGGCAGAACCCGGTACTTGGTGTGGGTAGGATTGGGGAGGGGAGGTGGCAGAACCCGGTGCTTGGCGTGGGTAGGGACGGGGATAGGTGGCAGCACCCGGTGCTTGGTGTGTAGGGGTCTGGGGGGGGGAGGTGGCAGAACCCGGTGCTTGGTGTGGGTAGGGGTGGGGGAGAGGAGTTGGCAGAACCTGGTGCTTGGTGTGGGTAGGGGTGGGGGAGGTGAGGTGGCAGAACCTGGTGCTTGGTGTGTGTAGGGTTGGGGGGGGGGGGGAGGCGGAACCCGGTGATTGATGTGGGTAGGGTTGGGGGAGGGAGGTGGCAGAACCCGGTGCTTGGTGTGGGTAGGGATGGGGGGAGGTGGCGGAACCCGGTGCTTGGTGTGTAGGGGTGGGGAGGGGGGGAGGTGGCAGAACCCGGTGCTTGGTGTGGGTAGGGTTGGAGGAGGGGAGTTGGCAGAACCTGGTGCTTGGTGTGGGTAGGGGTGGGTGGGGGCGGAGGGGGCAGAACCCGGTGCTTAGTGTGGGTAGGGATGGGGGGAGGTGGCAGAAACCGGTGTTTGGTGTGTAGGGGTGGGGGGGGGGGGCAGGTGGCAGAACCCGGTACTTGGTGTGGGTAGGGTTGGGGGGATGGGGGGAGGTGGCAGAACCCGGTACTTGGTGTGGGTAGGATTGGGGGGATGGGGGGAGGTGGCAGAACCCGGTGTTTGGTGCGTAGGGGTGGGGGTGGGGGGGGAGGTGACAGAACCCGGTACTTGGTGCGGGTAGAGTTGGGGGGATGGGGGGAGGTGGCAGAACCCGGTGTTTGGTGTGTAGGGGTGGGGGGGGGGAGGTGGCAGAACCCGGTGCTTGGTGTGGGTAGGGTTGGGGGGATAGGGGGAGGTGGCAGAACCCGGTGTTTGATGTGTAGGGGTGGGGGGGGGGGAGGTGGCAGAACCG